>JAKUCV010007264.1:227728-239924 GCA_028386065.3 Turnera subulata
GATTGGCTTTTGGGCATATTACTAACAATCTCCCACTTGCACTAAAGCCAATCGTACATGTATCTAATACCAATGGATGCGCAATGACCATCATGCTTCTGCTGTGTGAGCGGCTTAGTCAAGGGATCTGCTACATTGTTCTCAGATGGAACTCTGCACAGTCTGACATCGCCTCTCTCTATGATCTCTCTAATAAGATGATAGCGTCGGAGTATATGTTTGGATCTCTGGTGGTATCTAGGCTCTTGAGCCTGTGCGATTGTCCCATTGTTGTCACAATAGAGCTCAATCGGACTCTCAATACTAGGAACCACCCCAAGTTCAGTTATGAACTTCTTAATCCAAACAGCCTCTTTCGTCGCATCTGAGGCAACAATGTACTCAGCCTCGGTTGTAGAATCTACAACTGTCTCTTGCTTAGAACTCTTCCAGCATACAGCACCACCTCCAAGACAAAACACATATCCTGATTGCGATCTGAAGTCATCCCTATCGGTTTGGAAGCTAGCATCGGTGTAACCCTTTACAATGAGCTCATCAACGCTTCCGTAAACCAGGAATGCATCCTTAGTCCTTCTTAAGTACTTAAGGATGTTCTTAACCGCTGTCCAGTGACTCTCACCGGGATCAGATTGGTACCTGCTTGTGACAATCAAAGCATAAGCGACATCCGGTCGAGTACATAGCATGGCATACATGATAGAACCTATAGCCGAAGCATAAGGGATCTTACTCATCCGCTCTCTCTCCTTAGATGTACTAGGAGATTGATTCCTTGAGAGAGAGACGCCATGTGACATGGGCAAGAATCCTTTCTTGGAATCCTGCATGCTAAACCTCTTTAGCACCTTGTCAATATATGTACTCTGACTTAGCCCGAGAAGCCTTTTGGATCTATCTCTATAGATCTTTATACCTAGCACATAGGCAGCTTCTCCTAAGTCCTTCATTGAGAAATTATTCCCTAACCAAGCCTTTACAGACTGTAGTGTCGGAATATCATTCCCAATAAGTAGAATGTAGTCAACATATAACAACAAGAAAACAACAGTGCTCCCACTAACCTTCTTGTAAACACATGGTTCATCTTCATTTTTTATGAAACCAAACTCTTTGATTACATCATTAAAACGAAGATTCCAACTCCTTGAAGCTTGCTTAAGCCCATAAATGGACCTTTGCAACTTGCATACCATCTCTCTGGATCGACAAAACCTTCAGGCTGTGTCATATACACATCCTCTAAAAGATTTCCGTTAAGGAAAGCGGTTTTGACATCCATTTGCCATATCTCATAATCATGGTATGCAGCTATAGCCAACAAAATTCGGATGGATTTAACCATGGCAACTGGTGAGAAGGTTTCATCATAGTCAATACCATGAACTTGTTTGAAACCTTTTGCAACCAATCGCCCTTTATAGGTAATCACATTACCATCCATGTCGGTCTTTTTCTTAAAGACCCATTTTCACCCTATGGGTTTTACCCCTTCGGGTGGCTCAACCAAGGTCCATACCTTGTTTTGATACATGGATTCCATTTCCGAATTCATGGCTTCTAGCCACTTCTGGGAGTCCGGACCCGTAACGGCCTGCTGATAGGAAGTGGGCTCATCCTCATCTATGAGCATCATGTCTCCAGTATGAGTCATGAGAAATCCATATCTCTCAGGCTCATACCGAATCCTATCCGACCTACGCGGTCCATGTGTTATAGGAACAGGATTCTCATCCACAACACCTTGTGGTTCCTGTCCTTGTTCCATCTCAGCCTCTAGATCTCGAACTTCTTCGAGTTCTATTTTCCTCCCACTGATTCCTATAGAAATAAATTCTCTTTCTAGAAAAATAGCAGTCCGAGCAATAAACACTTTGTGGTCAGTGGGATTATAGAAGTAATACCCTTTGGTTTCCTTAGGGTATCCTACAAATAGGCACTTCTCGGACTTAGGGCCGAGTTTATCCGATGCTTCACGTCTTACGTAAGCCTCACAACCCCAAATCCTCATAAAAGACAAATTAGGACGCTTCCCAGTCCATATCTCATATGGTGTCTTTTCGACCGATTTAGATGGAACACGGTTAAGTGTAAAAGCAGCACTCAATAGTGCATGTCCCAAAAAAGAAGAAGAAAGGTCAGCTTGACTCATCATAGAACGAACCATGTCCAACAAGGTTCTGTTCCTCCTTTCGGATACACCATTCCATTGAGGCGTACCCGGTGGAGTGAGCTGTGATACTATACCACAGTCTTTTAGATGGTCAAGAAAAACTCGGTCTAAATATTCACCGCCTCGATCTGATCAAAGCATCTTAATACTTTTCCCGAGTTGATTCTGTACTTCATTCTTAAATTCCTTGAACTTTTCAAAGGATTCTGACTTATGTCTCATTAGATACACATAGCCATATCTACTGAAATCATCAGTAAACGTAATGAAGTACTGAAAACCACCTCTAGCCTGTGTAGACATAGGTCTGCATACATCAGTATGTATTAGACCTAATAAGTCTGAGGCTCTTTCTCCTTTACCAGTAAAGGGAGCCTTAGTCATTTTGCCTAACAAACATGACTCACATGTCTCATATGATTCAAAATCAAATGAGTCTATTAGTCCATCTTTATGGAGCTTAGGAATGCGAGTTTAGTTTATATGGCCTAAACGACAATGCCAAAGGTAGGTTTCATTAGAATCGTTCATTCTAACCTTCTTCGTATTAACGTTATAGAATGGCGTTTCTAGGTTTAGAACATACAAGCCATTGCTCAAATTTGCACCACCATAATAAATATCATTGAAATAAATTGAACAACATTTGTTCTTTATTACAAATGAAAATCCTTTCTTGTCCAAACAAGATACAGAAATCAAATTTCTGCTTATGGTAGGTACAAAATAGCAATCATCAAGTTCCAAAACCAAGCCACTAGGCAAAGATAGAAAATAAGTCCCTACGGCTAATGCAGCAACTCTTGCTCCATTCCCGACACGTAGGTCTATCTCACCCTTCGCCAATCTTCTACTCTTTCTTAGTTCCTGCACATTTACACAAATGTGAGAACCACATCCGGTATCCAATACCCATGATGCAGAAGTAGAGATATTAGCTTCTATAACGAGAATACCTGAAGTAGAAGTCTCACTTCCCTTCTTGTTCCTCTTTACCTCTTCAAGGTAAACAGGGCAGTTGCGCTTCCAATGGCCCGGTTTGTTGCAATGGAAACAATGTCCATCCTTAGCAACTCCACCCTTGGGTTTAAGCACATGATCACAGGAAGAAGCACATGCACCAAACCTTTTGGCACTCTTCTTCTTCTTGTCGAACTTTGCTTTACCCTTTCCTTTGCCCTTTCCAATCATCAATATGTTGGATTTATTTGCCTTCATTTGTTGCTCAGCTGTTCCCAACATATTGAGCAACTCAGACAAGGATTTGTCAAGATGGTTCATGTTGAAGTTCATGACAAATTGACTGTAACTGTCCGGCAACGATTGCAGGACAAGGTCTACAGCCAATTCCTTTTGCAAAGGAAATCCAATACCCTCAAGGCTTTCAATGTATCCGATCATTTTGAGCACATGCGGCCTTACGGGTGATGACTCGGCCATCCTGCATTGGAATAATGCTTTAGAGGTCTCATACCTCTCATGCCTCGCCTGCTCTTCAAAGAGCATTTTCAGGTGTTCGATCATATCGAACGCCCCCATGTTCTCGTGTTGCTTCTGAAGCTCAGATTCTATGTTAACAAGCATGAGGCATCCTATATCCAATGCATCATCAAGGTTCTTCTTATAAGCATCCCTCTCTGCCCTAGGAGCACTAGGCGCCGGTTCCATCGGAACTGGCCCTTCAAGGACATACAACTTCTTTTCTTGTTTGAGGAAATCCTCAAATTGCGATACCATTTAAGGAACATTCAGCTTGTCCTTCTCAAGGACCGATCGCAATGATAGTGTACCTATGTTTTGTGCCATGGTAGTTCTACAACAAAGATCAACTCACACAAATAAGAGTCATGCATACATAAATCATTTAACAAGGAATTTTATTAAATGATGCTCCTACTATGAATAAATAAAATGACAACAAGTAGGCCAAGATCCATATTTCACTACAACATAAGTCAGCTTTGGCTGATCACCTACATCATAGCTATTTAGGTAGACAACTCTTGTCAATTACATCTCTATGTAACTCTTGGATAGTTGAGTGAACAACACTTTATCCATATCTATCTCATAGACATTACTCAACCCTTGCCTCTAAGTCCTTAATCCTATCAAGATGACTTAGTTAAGTCCAAACCCACAATAAGCAGTCGAGATATTACAATTATCCACTCGCACCTTGCTAGGATAAACATAGGCACCTTGCTTTGGCAAAACCTGCCTAGTCTTGATCTAAGCAATGATGAGTGCTTATCATGGAAGGCAACTAAGAACTTAATATTTACATCAACATATGTTCATACATCACATGCATATAATCAACAAATCATACATTGATGTTATGTAAATTTGGAAACCAAAATATATGTGAATATCGATGTCTAACTTGAACATCGATGTTTTGAGAATCTGATTCTCCCAATTACTTGGCAACACTTAGTATTTCGGCCATATCCAGAGCTATAGAGCTCGGATTTGTGCAAACTTGGTGTCCCTGGAAAGCTAAGAAGTAAGGCTACAACTTTGCTGTTCAGGCCAGACACCAATTCGGCCTCCTTCTGCCCCGAATTCGCTATTGAAGTCACTGGATACCACAACATCGATGTTTGAAGTTTGCGAATCCACAGAACATCGATGTTTACAAGCCAACATCGATGTTGAAGGTTGCCGAACCCTCCAAACATCGATATTGACAATCAAACATCGATGTTGGAGGTTGTCGAGCCCTCAGAACATCGATGTTGACCATCAAACATCGATGTTGGAGGTTTCCGAGTGCATAGAACATCGATGTTAACACTTAAACATCGATGTTTTGACCTCTCGGCCGACAATCGACCTAAGAGAACATCGATGTTGAAGCTTAAACATCGATGTTGTAGGTATCATATACCTTTCAAGCACCCTTATCGAACTCATTCGACTTTCTACCAATAACATCTTGATTGATATCACATACCAATCAAGTTCTTGTTGTCAAAACACTTTTGACAAATCAACCTCAACAACATATATATCACATATACACAATTGAATACAATATAACATGATCATGCTTTATCACATAGAACATATCATGTATATATACTAAAAACATATCAAACATATGCATATATTTGCATGGCAAATCACATATACCAAAACAAATTCAGCATATCACACATATGCAAGCATATCTCATATACTAAAAAGAATTCCAGCATATCACATATACCTAAACAAGTTCAAGCTACATCACATGTAACATATGAACATGAATTCAGTTTAGAGCTTCACAAGTAGCTCCGCTACCACTGTAAGTTTCCGGTATGCTATATGACACTCATATACAAGAAAAACATGCAGCGGAATTTCCGGAAACAACATAGGAACACATGTGAAGCGTATAAACCGAATAACAATTTTCGTACCTTACACGGTTAGGATCTTCCACCTAACTGAAGTGCCGGAATCAGCAAGAGCCAGACGTAAGCCTCGCCCCTCTACGGTATCCACACGAACCGTTGTAACCGGCTGAAGAACGTCTCACGACTTCAACCCGAGCTCTCCCGAACTGGTGTGCTAGCAACAGATTTCCGGGAGTTGTGTTTGTGGTGTTTTCTTTCTTCTTTCTCAAGAAGATGTGTGTGTGTTTTGCCTCTGAAAATTTCAGACCTCAAGACACTCTCAAAGCTCTGAAAAACCTCAAGCAAGTGAGGAAGAAGGCTAGAGTAATCAGATTACTCAACCCCATCAAAAGCATAATGTAGTGGAGTTAATGGCCAACAAGGTGGACCATTAAGCAACATGATTATGTCTCCCACTAATGCACCAACACACCAACTCATCACAGCACTAAGTTTGGTCAATTATTCTGACAATAATTGAACCAAACCAGCCCAAAAACGACCCTGGTCCAACCACGGTCCAACTGCAGTCCAACCACACCTTGGTCGAACCATGGTCCAACCACAGTTCAACCACCTGCTTGAATCAACGGCTGTATGTGTGTGACCCTGTAGGCACTTGTAACGTCCGACAATAATTGTAAACTCATTTACAATTATAAGCAAAGAGCGGCGTCTAGCAACACATCATTGCTACCCGAACGACAAGATCAGTACTGATTCTAGATGCCTCGAAACATGTCATCATCCCTTCGTCCCATTATCAAGATTAAACCGAGACATGGAATATGTCAATCTCGTATATGTTTAATCTTAGTTTCTTGATCCCCGAGTTAACTGTGTAAAACGGATACACGTGATATCACCATATCACCTAATCCGAGCATGGCCATGCATTTAACAGTTCAACTCTATCAAGAAACCATCTGATAATATACCCGTTATATGGGTCGGACGAATCCCCTCTGGATCATACAAAACCCACTACACATTTATCATATACCCAATGATTACCCTTAAGTCCACCCAGTTACGGATGACTAGGAATAATATCAAAGTATACGACTCATATGTTGGGAACCTTGATGATCTAAGGTCTAAGGACAATACATATAAGAATCACTAATGACAATCATATAACGTTCCATGTAGGGTTCTTATGTAGGTCGGTCCAGTCCACAAGTTCTCTAACTTGTACCCGTATGTAGAATTCATATCTCATATAATTCTCAACATACGCTAGTCTTAATTTATTAGTACAACCCATCCATAATAATAATCGACTAGGGACATTTAAGAATATAAAATATTCTAGGGTTATAAATAGGTGCAAGCGATTATCTCATAATCATATTTATTAGAATAACCTTAATGTATATACATGACTACAATCATCCATGGATTGGCTTTTGGGCATATTACTAACAGACAGTGCATCCAAGATGACACCGTTACGTGGTGTTGGTCATTTCGGTATCCTAGACCAGCTCACCTTTAAGGTCGATCAACGAATCCAAACTAACCTACATCAAGGCATGATATGAACTATAGAAGTTGGCATTTCTACTCCTAAAATGCTGCATTCTCAAAACTCGAGATCCCTTAGTTGAGGTAGAACAACACAAGGCCCAATTCACCTGACCTTGAATAGTTGGAGTATATATGGAAGTTCCCATATCAAATATACCAAAAAAAACTTAACAAATATTCATTTGGTTTAATTAGATTCTAGACTGGTTTTTAACTGAAGCGGGTAAAAAGCTCCAAACCAATTAATCCTCACTAATTTCATCCCTTTAGAAACTTTATGGACAAAGCTAAGCTGCAGAGAAAATCAAAGTTTTTACTAGGTTACACCAGGGCATATATAATGACTTGTGTACTCATCTTTGAATAATCCTGAGCTCCGTTCTGATATTCTATAGCAGAACATTTCTGCCAGTGTGTAAATCCATCACTTGAGAAGCAAATCCATGATCCATCCCTTACTACCATTTTAAAATGGGCCGTAATTAGTTATATAACTAATGACAGAATAAATTCACAAGAACAACATATTGACTTTCGCTCAAAGAAAGAAGGGACAACATATTTGACAAAAAAGGACTAATTTGCAAAACAGTGTCCTAAACTTTATCACAGATGACACAAAAGTATCCTACGCTCAAAACTATACTAAGCCTTGTTGACGCGAATCTGCTGCCCTTCCAACAACTGCATTGAACAATGGGTATAATTAAGTGACTGAAATGGGTAAATGATATCAAATTAAATGGTCGTCAGCAAACTAATTGTGCTGAAGGCCTTAATTATTTAGATAGATGCATTGTAAGAGCATAAAACTATTCCAGTGGCCGAATACAATTAAGCATCAGAGAGGAACCAGGAAACGTACCGTGCCATTGAAAGATGAGATGGCAGCCTCTACATCCTCATCCGAGGAGAATGTAACAAATCCAAAGCCGCTGGATTTGGAGGTTCCTGGAACACGAGAAACCTTTGCACTAAGAACCTTTCCCTTCCCTGAAAAAGTTTTCTTGAGCATATCTGTAGTCACTGTTTTAGTAAGATTTCCCACATAGACTTTGTAAGGGCTGTCGACAAATTGGGATTCCTCTTTTTGGAGCAAAGACAAATCGATAGGTTGCAAGGGTTTCTCTGTGATGTTTACTTTGATTTCACGCCCTTCAATTTGCTGAAACAAAAACCAAATGGAACTATCAGCCATCACTGTGAATGAGAGCAGTGAACTTCTGTTGTTGCATTATGCGTTCTTTGATTTCAAAGCAAAACCAAGTTTAACCAAAACTTACTGTGCCGTTTAGATTTTCGATTGCAGAATTTGCATCTTCAACAGTTTTCATCGTAACAAAGGCAAACCGGCGACTTCTTTTAGAGTATTTATCATACATAACCTATAACAGGAGGAAACAAATGTTATATCAGTTATTTGTTGGCCAGGATTACTGGATACATATTGAGGTTTAGATGACTCGCATAGATGTGTGAGTAAGTCACATATCTTCTGCTCCCCTTTATCCGTGATATCCTATAGTGGATCCCCCCCTCATTGCTAATCCTTGAAACCGACTAGTTTATACTAGCTATGAGCCAAAACCAACTACTAATCACAGGACAGTATAAACTGATTATCAAACAACGAGGCAGCTCGGAAATTGGTCAACATTTAATCACTCCAAATAATAAAAGGAGGATTATTTGAAGACGAAATAAGATGTTTGCATTATTGAATACTCGGAGAATTCTTCAAGACCAGTGCGTACAAAATCACTTCCACAAGGGGGCTAAAGAATGCAGATTAACAGGCAATGAAAACATACCACGAAAACAATATAATTGGTGGACCTCAAAGCTAAGCACCCATGCTTAGTTAATTTCTTTTTTTTTTCCATTGCACCGTGAATACTTCTCACAATCAAGACCCCGAAAATCGACCGTCAGTACCTAACCAAAGATGAAACGGAAATACAGAGAGACAATTCGTTTCGACTCCCTAACCTACTACACTTTAACCATTGAATACATAGCATGGGAAATACTTACTAATATCTTTTAGACTTTTAAGGAGCAAAAAAAGAACAAAATCTAACATTAATGTAATGCACCAAAAAGGGTTCCCTATCTATTCGCCTATACCCAACAATAACATCATAAACCGCCAATTACCTCAGCTTTTTCAACGGCGCCATGTTCTTCAACAATCTTTCTAAGTTCCTCGTTACCCAGGTTCCTTGGGATGTTGCCAATGTACAGCCTCCGGGCAGCCTCAGAAGACGAGCCTTTTGGTGCTGCAGGAGCAGTTTCTTCAGCTACTGCATAGAGCCTTCTGGGTTGTGTGGGGTTTAAAATCGAAGGCCAACTTGTACATTTAGCGAAACGGTTGAAAGGGTTCGCTGGTATGAAGATTTTGGAGGTGGGTTTTGATGGATTTACTGAAAGAGTGAGTTTTGCGGTGGTGGGTAATGGTGAGAACAAAGATGATAAGGTTGTCATTTTTTCTATTTCTACCTGGTTTTGCTTTGGAGGAACTAAAGGAGAAGGGAGTGGGGGAAGATATGGGGGTTGGGTTTATCAGCTTTCACAATATCCAGTTAGCTAGGACGTCGATTGCTGCATTTACTTCTTTATCCCTCATTGTGAAATTGGGATATTTTTTAAAGCAATAATGCTCCGGTACTAAAAGCTTTCAACTTTTTTTTTTTTTTCCAGGAACGAAGTAATTCATTAGCTTCTAATAAAGTCATTACACAAAATAAAATCCAAATCCACAGGTGGATCATTTACCCAGTTACTAGGGCATGTTCTTGACACAACAGCTTTCGCCACTCAATCTGCGGCTCTATTCGCCGAGCGTGGGATACATAGGAAGTTACACTCGGAAAACAGCCTACTTCTTTGCCTAATAGCAAGTACAATAGTTCTAACCTCTAAAGGAATATCCTCTCCTCTTCCGTGGATTGTGTTCCACAAGAGATATGAGTCAGTCTCGAAGATTACCGGCTGGTAATTTCTAGCAAAGGCTAGATTGACCGCTTCTCGGAGAGCTAGTGCTTCTATCTGTAAAGCGAGCTAGTGCTTCTATCTGTAAAGCACTTGAACCTTGGGGTTTAAAAGCCACCCCATCAACCATAATGCCATCACTATCTCGGCATATGATGCCAGCTCCCGCTTCCAAGGTTGCCGCTTTGAAAGCCCCATCCACATTGATTTTCACCGAGCCATACTGTGGTCTCATCCATCGCTCATCCTCCCCCATGGCTGTATTGAGTTGCTCCTCTCTGTGTCTTGCGCTACTAATCACCTGGGTGTCAATATTGCTGCGCAAAATCGAAACATGTGGTCTTGCTTCACCATTCTCAAACATGCATTCGTTCCTCATCTTCTATATATTCCAAAGCATGGATGCAGCAAAGCTCTTAATTTCCTTCTTCCTCCCGTTATCAAGAGATGCTCCAAGCTCCATCCACCACTTTTCTATCCCGGCAAAGTTGTCCTCCTCCATTCTCAAACCCAGAGGAGACCCAAACCAAGCGGCTTTCGCATGATTACAAAAGAGAAGCACGTGGGCAATAGTTTCCTTATCTTTTCCACAAATACCACACATCAGGTCTATGCTTATGTTTCTCTCGGCTAAATTCTTTGCCGCTGGTAGTGCATTTCGGAGCATTTTCCATACAAAAGACTTGACTTTTGGCTGAACATTCAGATTCCAAATCTCCATCCAGTTGACATCTGAATGCGATTGATTTCCACTTCGGGTTACACTCTGAATCTGGTCCTGAGCAAACCAATATTCGGACTTCACCGTGTAGTTCCCCTGTTTGTCATAATGCCATACTAACTTATCCTCCACCTCTCTATCCGTTGGTATTTTTTCGATCAGCTTTTCCTCTTCCCTATTCAGCATCGAATGGACTTTAGGTAGCTCCCAACTCCCATCTTGGTTCATTAAATCAGCCACCAGAATACCCGCGCAGCCCTGAGGTCTTCGGGATTCAATTTGGTGCCTCCCTTCCCGAGGGAGCCAGCCATCCTCCCACAAAAGAATCTTCCTCCCATTGCCGACATCCCATCTAAGGCCCTTCTGTAAAAGGTCCATGCCCGTCATCAAGCTACTCCATATCCAAGAGCTAGCTTTTCCTTTTGGTGCCTTTAGCAAGTCAACTCTAGGAAAATATTTCCCTTTAAGAAGTTGAACCCATAGTGCCCCCAGATTTTGAAGAATCCTCCAACATTGCTTGGCAAGGAGGGCTACATTGAAATTCTCCATGTTCCTAAACCCAAGTCCACCTTCGAATTTCGTCTTTGTCAACAAATGCCAATCCCTCCAATGAATTTTCCTCTTGCCTTCACTCCATCCCCAATAGAAACGAGCCATGATACTATGAATGGAGTTACAGAATGTGGTTGGAAATTTAAAAACCGACATCACATAGACTGGTAAGGAAGAAATTACCGATTTGAGTAGTACTTCTCGCCCCGCTTGAGATAGTAAGGCTCCTTTCCAGCTCCTCAATCTTGCTTGGATCCTCTCCTTCACAAAGTTCAGTGTCTTTGTCCTCGACCTACCCCAATTCGTTGGTATTCCAAGATATGTATCATTGTCGGCTGCCAACTTCATTCCCACCCCACTACAAATTTCCTCTCTTGTATCATCTTGTACATTGGAGCTGAAATATATGCGAGATTTATCTCTATTGATTTTCTGTCCGGATGCCCGACTATACTGTTCCACAATCCGTAGTAGCTTTCGGGCTTCATCAGCAGAAGCCTCTCCAAAAAGAACTGTATCATCCGCATAAAACACATGATGCACTACAGGGCAGTACCTATTTAGCTTGAAGCCTTTAATGAAACCATTCTGAAAGCAGCTGTCCATTCTCCTGGATAAACCCTCCGCAGCAAGTATAAATAGATAAGGGGACAAAGGATCCCCTTGTCTAATTCCCCGAGAAGGCTGGAAGTAGTCTGTGTGTTCACCGTTGACATTCACTGCAAACTTTACAGAGCAGACACAATTCATAATCATTTCAATCCATAAAGGATCAAAACCAAATAAGAGCAACACACGCTCCAAGTAATCCCACTCCAGCTTGTCATACGCCTTCGCCACATC
>JAKUCV010007265.1:3094-77691 GCA_028386065.3 Turnera subulata
TTTTTGGTCATACGCCTTAGATCAACACAGGATTGAAACCAATTTAAATGCCACAGTTATGATCACATGAAGCAAGGGTTCATGAACATGTGTCTACAATTGCCATCTCACAATTAAGAAAAATTAAATACTGATTTTTTTTAATGAAAACAAATTAGTAATGGACACAAATTCACACAAAGGCTATAATGCTTCCCCAAGATTTAATATATAAGAAACGACCTTAAGTTGCACAACCACGTGCTCTGCCGAACCAACACTTTCAAAACAATTAGACATATGCTCTATTAGTTTGTAATCGACTCGTGAACATCAATTAAATAATTGGCAAGCCACTTTCATTTGAAGGTTATGAATAAAGGGGAAGCAATTAACAGCGTAAACAAGTAAGACCCTGAAATAAAAATTCACGTAACACTAACCGACCTTGGGTTATCAAAGTAGTGACTGGAAACAACTTACCAAGCCCAATTTCACAAGCCTATGCACGATACCGGCTCCTCTTGGTTTTTGTTCCAGCCTCCTGTGCAAAGCATACCAACTTCACTTGTTCACAACTCAGGCAAACCGGAGACTCGCAGTATTCCAACACCCGGTTTCGTCACCATCCGACGAGTCTTTGCCGTCACCTCCATCTGCAGGCACCCACAACCACCTTGGTGTTACCACCTACGCGAACATGCGTGCTTCGTGTCATGATGAGAAGAGAGAAAGAATGAGTGGGACTCGGTGATGGCCTCATGTGGTGGCTTGAATAGTGGCGGCGGTAATCGTACGACAAGGTAGAGGTGGAAAAGAAATTGAGGGGAAGAGGGTTAGTGGGAAAAGAAACCGAACGTGTGGGTTGATACGCTCGAGGAGAAAAAGTAATGAGGAGGAGTTAAAAGGGTTTTTTTTTTCTCTCTTTTACTAAGGGTTACACCCTAAATCTTCCTGGTAATCCAAACGACATCATTGTGGATGTCCAAGTCAAAAGTTGGTTACTTCCTAAACAATTGGTCAATGCTATTACAAACTCAATTTAATATTGGAAGGACCTCAATTCAGGAATTAATCCCCGCATAAAATGCCAAAGCTTGGTCGTTTTGGACAAAACGACTTCGTCAACTGTGTTTTAAACTTGGATACCATTATACTTCAAATTCATGATTATATATAAATCCTTAAATTCTAAAAATTCCAAAAATTCCGTAAAAATCAATTAACGAAAATCGGGGCGTTACACTACTCATGTTATTAGACTATATGTCTAGATAATGCTGGTATGTTTCTTCAATGGAGAATGTATATCATTGGAAATAAACCCAAAGAGATCTGGGCCATATTGATAATTGATTGCAGGACCATTGATGAAATATGACTATGGTATTTTATACGCAGTAAATGTGCATCAAGCCAATAAGATATTATAAGATCATAAGATCTCCCCATTGGTTCTTGGTCACAAAATATCTCCCATCTTCGGACCGTTGGTTGTACAATATATTATGCTCCACCACAGCATAGTTAATCTGGTCCTTAAAGAAGGTTGGGAATAGATGTTGGGTAATCTTCATCAAATCACAATATTATTGAAACTATTGACTAAAAGATTGGAGATTCATTTATAGCAAGATTTGCTTATTGATAATTCGATATGTGTGTATACCCAATATCAGGGAGAGAAAGAAGCAGCTGGATCAAGATTGCTGAAATGCATAATATATATGAATGTTGATCCTCATATAAATTAATGTGAACCTGAAGTTCAAAAGAAGATGATTTATTTGCAGAAAAATTGATATGCAATTGCCAGACACATTTAAATTAAGTGTGACCATATACCAGCTGCAAATGCTCCTGTTTCAATTGATGTTCCTGAAGAACAATATAAGTATGCAAATGAATCTATAGATTATACTCGGTTCCAAATAGAAAAGAAATTCTTGATAGAGAATAAAGGAGCAAAGTGATAAGATGGCCTCAGTTAGGAAATAAGGCCTTCAGTAGAGGTTTGAATTAAAAGCCCTCCAGAAGAGGTATGTTTTCTGACACAATTGATAAAGTTCCAGAAGTAACTCAGGTACCTGAAATAAATGAATATGGTGAGATCTCAATTATAGTGTCAGGAATAAGATGGAACCGACGTGAAATAACCGTCGACGGAATATTTATTTTATATAGCGCTAAATATTATGAGGATCATAAACCAACATCTATTTATGAATGTAGGCGCAGAATTATTGGCCAAAATATAGAGAGATATAATTAAGGTTGTGTTAGACTCGCTTGTGAAGCGAAGAATTTTTCGGACCTGTAGTCCGTACACCAGATGGTGTAAAATTAATTGGTCATAAAAAGAGTATTTGTGCAAAAAGATAATGAGATATAAAAGCACGGTTTTATAGCACAAGGTTTTACCCAAACGACCTGGTATTAATTGTGAGGAGATATACTCCCTTGTGGTGGATGCAATTATTTTTTATAAGTCTGGCATTATATGAAAAGAATTAGAAATGCATCTAATGGATGCTATTACAGCCTATTTCTATGGATCCATAAGTCATGACATATGCATGATAATCCCTGAAGGATTCAAGTTGCTTGAAGCAACTAATTCCCGGAAATATACAAAAAAAAAAAATATTAAGCTACGTTGATCTTTACATGGTTTAAACCAATTTGGATATGTATAAGTACATGCATGAATTTATTATTGCTTATGTTGATGATTCATATCTATATGTGTTTTTTTTTTATTATTTTTTGTGATTTAAATATTAGTGGAATTCCTGAAGAATTTTCCAAAAGCCGTGTATATTTCGAGAAAGAATTTGAGATGAAAAATCTCATAAAAGAATTAGATTGGTCCTGAAGTACCCCTATCAAAGTGCAATTTGTCTTGCTAGTAACATAAAGCCTGAAGCTTTTGTCATAAACCTATTGGCAAGATATGACTATACTCTTATCTTCAGGATATAATGGATGTAGAATTATTTTAACCTTGTGAATCCAAGGAGAATATAGTTGATTTTGCAGATGCAGGTCATTTATTTGATCTACAAAAAGCGCAGACAGACATATGCTACTTCTTTACACATGAAGTTGCTATATTATGGTGACCACAAAAACAAGATAGCGAGGAAGATATTCCAACAACAAATGAAAATAATGCTGCCTGCATTAAAGGAGTGGCACATCAAAAGTGATCGGACAAAGCATATGCCACCAAAGGTTGGCAAAGAGGATTGGCATGCGACGACATCAAGAAATCAAGGGAGCCAAAATGAGGGGGAGTAGAATACGCACTGCACTCTTTTTTCCTTCACCAAGTTTTTATCCCACTGGGTTTTTCTTGGTAAGGTTTTTAATGAGGCAGATCTCCCTAAACGTATTCTACCTAATACACAATAGCATTCAAGGGGGAGTGTTATAAATTTATAAAACGTGAATGTCATGAACAGACTATCCAACAACCTGTTCCCATCCACCTGCTGCTTCTAAGACTATATAAGCTCATGTAGCCTTGACCACATGTAATTGAGAGATGTACCAAAGTGTACTCCCTAACCAAATGACGAAACTCCCCAATAAAATAGTTATTTCTCTAGTCTATTTTACTAGTTGTTCCACAAGTTTCATTTCTTTAATATATGCTGTGTCTCCATCTCACACCAAGAGAGTAAAAGGGTCAAGCAAGTACTGAAGATAAACTAGAAACGACCGAGTTTGCAGTCTTGGTTGTACAAAAGGAGTATATTTGAGAGCTGAATTTTTGGTGCAACAAGCGGCAAGACTTACCCTGTTCTAGGAGTATTAATTATCTACTTTTATAACAATAATTATATTTTTAGAATAAAAAGTCATAAAAAAAATATTTTTTTATGGATGCCAGTGTAGTATTTGAGTACACTTTGCATCCGTCCTTGGTAGTATATATGAATTATATATGTAAGTGGAAACGGCTGCAAAGAAACCAGTGTGGGACGGGGTATAGTAAAAAACCAATAGACTTCTTAAGCCAAAAAAAATTCAGCAGGCATGCCTACATTCCTCATCTGGAGGATTTTTCGAAGGATCTTATAATGAATGAGAGATTTTTCACTAGAGTTAGATGGAAGATGCATATTGTATTGTTGGACGCTAAGGAAGCCTACATCAAAGAGGTTCACATAATATATAGCAGGAATATGGTACTTCAAATGACTGTTTACATTCAGTAAGATTTTAGTTGAACTTGAGTGACTTTTACTAGAATCTTTAGAAATTTTAACACAAAAGAAGGTTTCCAGATTAAAATTAGATGATAATGGAACCTTTTTTTTTTTTGATGTACAAGGATATTCCCAAACCTTATCCTACCCAAATCCCGGCTCGAACTCAGCTTATCAACCCAATCTCTTGGTACAATGCCACTTGCCAAACATGCCCTGGCGCTGTGGAACATTTTATCACGGATATAAAAAAAATCCAAGGGAATAAAATTTTGTGTTTAAACTTCTAGAGTTTCCGTTTTCGTGTTTAGGGTATCATCTATCACTTCGGTTTCCTCCATTATTAGACGTGGGGTGGCTTTTGTCTCTCTCTATTGGGTATCTTGTTATTTCTTTATTTTCTTTATTTATTATTTTTTCCAA
This sequence comes from Turnera subulata, assembly GCA_028386065.3. Classification (NCBI taxonomy): domain Eukaryota; kingdom Viridiplantae; phylum Streptophyta; class Magnoliopsida; order Malpighiales; family Passifloraceae; genus Turnera; species Turnera subulata. Next base: position 7,711 of record JAKUCV010007265.1, read on the forward strand.
TTGAAAAGACTCCCGATCTAGATTTGACAGGTAACTGGTACGTGTGTGTTGGCAGTGCAAAAGTTGTTGAGAGGCGTAATTATCGTGTAATTATTGTGTTCCAAAAATAGCAAATGATCTCACCTCTATGTATCACATCAGATTTTGTTACTAGTAATTTTGGTATATTCTTTCTGTATTAATATTATTTTTAATTAATTTACAAATGTGTAAAAATTAAAAAGCACTCAACTATTGGTAATTGCAGTTTTGTTCTCGATTAAATAAGTTATGATATTTTCATCAAAAATAAAATAAGGTAAGTAATTAATGACAATCAACAATTTTATTTTTTTTTATAAGAAAAATAGGGACGAGAGCCACTAAATTACTAAGAAAGAGGGATACATTATTATCATGTGTATATAAATATATATTTTTATATATATTCTAAGATTTAAAGACTTAATTAATTTATTTCTCAAAGAAAAGACTTCAATATTTTAAAATATTATGATGAAGGGACCATAACAAATATTTGGGAGCATTCCAGCTAGGGACCAAAACATTTTTAATTTAATATCTTAACTTGACCAAAGGACATATTGAGTGTAATTAATTTATGAAAGAGGACTTGATTGATAGTTTTTAAAGTTATAGGACGCGAATAGAAAACGGCCCAAAGTTATACGACCACAAATATGAATGAATTTTAAAAACAAAAAATGAGATTAATGAAATATAGCATGAGGATTAGTAACTGAACTCATCATAGAAAAAAATGAGATTAATGTGTCTCTCTGATGCAGATGGTTCTCCCGTCAACACTCACTGGAGGTAAATTTTTTGGATGGTACTATACATATATCACCCATTGTTGTTATATGTATCAGTTCATTGAAAAGGCTTTCGACAAAAAAAAAAAAGTTCATTGAAAAGACTTACTCTTCTTTGAAGTTTATATTATTTACAGATTTCAACCAATTTTTATGATTACTGCTGAGGAATGATCATTTAATCTCATATATAATATTTTTATTAAAGTCTACAGTCTACCATAGCCTTCTGAAAAAAAAAGAGGAAAAGAGAAAAAGTTACCACCACAGCTTCGAAAGTCTCACATTCCCGCAGTGACGAGCGACATGACACCAAAATGGGGGAATCTATATATGACATGTCCCCCACTTGAAAAGTGAAACCCGTGTTGCTTATAGCCAAGAGAAAGAGACAGAGACACTGCTGTTTTGCAAAAGAGAAAATCTATACTATAGTATTTAATATATTTGTTATAAATGGAGTGTTTTATTGTTTATGATGATTAATCTTTGGTAAAGAAAATGATGAAGAAGATGGAGGAGAAGTCGGAGAAATTGGGAGCAGAAAGACGTTTTTTGTTTTTTCATTCAATTTTCTAACTCGTTATACAACATATATATAATAGAGGGGATACCGTATTTTGTATGTATAACAATGACATACATACTAGTATTTATACATGTTTTATAACACTCCCCCTTGGATGTCATTGTGTTGTTGGGTAGAATACACTTTGGGAGTACTGTCTCATTAAAAACCTTACCAAGAAAAACCCAGTGGGATAAAAACTTGATAAAGGAAAAAAGAGTGCAGTGCGTATTCTACTCCCCCTCATTTTGGCCTCCATTGATTGCTTGATGTTGTTGCATGCCTATCGTCCTTGTCAGCTTCTGGTGACATGTGTTTTGTCTGATCATTTTTGTTACATTATAACTTCAATTGGACAGAGTTAGCAAGATAATCTTCATAATTTTGTCATTTGAGCGTCTATCTTCCCTTCTTGCTTTTGTAGTCCCGATGATATTGCAATATTATGTGCAATGTTGCAGCTGATGTCCGTCTGTGCACTCTCTTTCGGGTTTACATGATTACACATTTGTTATTCCCCGAAGATAAGAGCAAATACATATAATGCTGATAGGCTTAAATCAAAAGCTTCAGGCTTTATGGTACAAGCAATACATATTGTATTTAGACAGAGTACTCCATGACCAGTCTAATAGCACGGTATTTGGAGACTTCTTCTGGAGTTCCAATCACTAAACATATAAATTTATCCATACACAGAATGATTTAAATTCGGTTCAATTTTTGTAATTTCTCGGGAATTAGTTGCTTCAGGCAACTTGGATCCTTCAGGGATCTTCATGTATATATCATGACTTATGGATCCATATTAATAAATAGGCTGTAATAGCATTCACTAGATGCATTTTAAATTCTTTTCATATGATGCCAGACTTATTAACATAATTGCATCCACCACAGGGGAGTAAATCTCCTCATAATTAAAATCAGGTCGTTCGGGTAAAACCTTGTGCAACCGTGCTTTATATCTCATTTATATTTTCCGCACATGTACCCGTTTCTACGACTAATCAATTTTACACCCTCTGGAGTACGGACTACAGGTCCAAAAAATATCTCGCTTCATAAGCGAGTCTAACACAGTCTTTAATTATGTCTCTTTATTTTGGCCAATCATACAACGCCTACTTTCATCAGTAGGTTCATGATCCTCATTTTTAATATTTAGCGCTATAAATTAAAATTGTATTCCGTCGACGGTTATTTCTCGTCGGTTCCATCTTATCTCTGACACTGTAATTGAGATCTCATCATACTCATTTATTTCAGGTACCTGAGTTACTTCTGGAAATTTATCAATTGTGTCAGAGAATCAACCTCTTCTGGAGGACTTTTAATTCAAACCTCTACTGGAGGTCTTACTTTCTCACTGGGGCCATCTTATCACTTTTGCTCATTTTTCTCTATCGAGAATTTCTTTTCTTTTGGAACCGAGTATAATCTATAGATTCATTTGCATACTTATATTGTTCTTCAGGAACATCAATCTTAAACAGGAGCATTTGCAGCTGGTCTATGGTCACACTTAATTTAAATGTGTCTGGCAATTGCATATCAATTTTCCTGCAAATGAATCATCTTTTGAACTTCAGGTTCATACTAATTTATTCGAGGATCAAAAACTAGATATTGATAAATCATTTCAATAATCTCTTGATCCAGCTGCTTCTTTCCCCCCCCCCCCCCCCTTATGTTGGGTAAACTCTAACATCAAATTAACATACCCAACATACACAACATATATTCCCAATATTCTTTAAGGACCAACAAAAAAATGCTGTGGTGGAGCATTTTTATACTATATAACCGATGGTCCGAAGATGAGAGATACTAAGTATGTGACCATTAATCAATTAAATGGGGAGATCTTATCATGTTGGCTTGATGTACTCAAGTGCTGCTGCATATAAAATACCAATTATCAAACAATGATATTTCATCAATGGTCCTGCAATCAATTGTCAATATGGCCCAGATCTGTTTGGGTTTATTTCCAATGATATACATTATCCATTGAAGAAATATACCAGCATAATCTAGACATATAGTCTAGTAACATAAGTAGGGATATGTACCTGCAAGTGGCTTAATCATTAAAACAAGTGCGCACAATGCCAACTTGCGTCACACAGTAGACCATCTGGTCGATGCATCGTAAAAATTACCTAGATGGTCAACACAGCGGATCTATCAGTCCTCGTTCATATCCCGGAATTATTCCCAAATTTGCTGGTCTAGGCCAATCTCATCATAGGATGGCCGTATTATTAATTTCGCAGCAAACAAAACACATGGAAATTCATTGATTGTAAAACTTCTGGTTTTTCAATGAATGACCAAATAAACTTCTGGCTGCTAATTTTACTAGCTTTTGATGGGTACCAGCTTTAGGCTATTGTGTACCAATTTTAAGCTTATATCTGCCACTCATGTCGAAAAAATTAGAATTATTGAGCAATAATTAATGTAGTGGCAGACATTTCCAAAAGTAAATCCTCGAGGATTGTAAAGCTTTGGAATTTTCTGAATAATAATATAATCCACCGAAAAATCTTCTGGATCTTTTCGGGGATACCTGGCTATCAATGCTCAGGCTATAAGATGGGGGAAGGATTACATGGGAAGATACAGGAAAACTCATAGATATAGAAAAATTCATCAAAGCAAAGAAACAGAAAACACAACCAAGACAAAAAATGCCTTCCCCAGCTACTGTTTTCTTTGTTGAGGGTGCCTCACTAGGCAGAAGAAATAGATTAGCCTATAGCATGGTAAATGAACAACAAGAAGAACTGCTTAATGAGCTAGCAAGAATCCACGTTTGGTTTTTGTAGATGAGCTATACTCGTCTAGGTTCTTTGTGACTCCAATGGAAGAAACTTTCTTCCTGGAGGACCAAGGCAATCTCAGGACAAATTTTAATGGCTCAGCTAACTCTATAATGTTTTTCATATCTGCTAAGATGCAGGAATTTCAGCTAGAGCCTTCATGTCAAATTTTAAATCAAAGCAGTTATTATCAGGTTTCCATGATGGCTCGGAGCGTCCCAAGGGTGACTGGGTTACCACCTACATGGCCGAAGGTACGACTTTTATTGTGGAATTGCAGGGGTATAGCAAGAAGGTCTCAAGACTTTGTGCGTACCTTAAGGGACCTGAAGAATCAGTACAAGCCTAACATGGTACTGATTACAGAGACTTTGTGGCAAGCAGGAGAGAATCATGGTGTGATTCCACTTCGTTTTCCTCTAACGAATCGGTTTGAGATACCTGGAGAAAACAACAGGGGTGGTATGTGGTTCTCCTGGAACGACGGTGTTAGGGTCAACATTAATGGTGAGGCTCAGAGTTTCAGGGTTAATGTTGAACCCAACAGATAGATTATTTGTTTAAATATATGTATGAGAACCATTCTTCTTTGAATATTCTCCAGTTATGGATCTGTTTTTGCAATAATAATATGCATATTTACTTTGAGCCTTTTCCATTTATTATCTCATTTACGCCCACAGGCACAAATAGTTATACTGTCTTATTCGTTTCAGGGAATAGTTCTGAGTCAATTCATTTGGGATCCATAATAATTCATTTTATTACTGGGGGTGTCTGTACTCGCGTAAATATACGATCTTCTAGATCATATTAAAACATACGTTCTTCAGGAACATATTCGAATTTATGCTCTTCTGGAGCGTGTTAATCATTTTTCATTTCGAGATGTCATAATATGTTATATTGACATCCACACACATATAATTCTCCCCCCTGTGGATGTCAATTTTGCATTGTCTTCGAGACTAGTGCTTCAGGCATTATTCTAAGAAACAATTATAAAGTACTGAAAAGTAAATAAAAATAAATTGCAATTCTTAATAATTTAAACTGAACATAAAAATAAATTGAATATAAAATGAATTGTTAAGCAAGTATAATATCCACCTTCTGGTGGTCATATAATTGCCATCTTCTGGTGGTAATAATGTTTATTTTCGATTTTTCTTTGAAGGATCTTCAGGATCTTTTGAACGATAAGACTTCCAGTCTTCGTTGTATTTATTTTTTTTTTCCCGAGTCTTCTGGACTCTTACATTTAGTCTTTCAGACTATTCATTTTAATGCATTTTCAAATTTAATGCCCATTATAAATTTCTTCCGGAAATTTTAAGGGCCTCAAATTCAAATAACATAATTGAATATATAAATGCTTAATTAAAATAAATAAGCAAGGGGCCCTATATTAATTACCCCAAGGAAAGTAAATGACAGGAAATTAAAATAATGGGCCTAGTACAAGCCCATAAGTAAAATGAAAAACGAGAAAAATGAAAGGCAATGGGCCCTATTAGAGCCCAATTAAAATTAAATTGCGGAAAATTAAATGCGATGGGCCTTACATGAGCCCAATTAAAATGTAAAGAAATAGGCAGTGTAGCCGGCCATTAAATGAATAATGGGCCTTTTTAATAGCCCAATCGGAATTTAAATAAAAAAAAACAGGAAATATGCTTACTCGATAAATCTTTCTGCAATAACATATATAATACGCTTATACGATAAAGGCGGCTTAGCCGGCCAATAAATAAATATAATAAATATAACGGCCTTTCGGGCTTTGCCGGAAAAAATCCGAGGTTTCAAATTCCGGCCAAAATCACTATTCACGGTCGGCGGAAATTTCTACTCACCGTGTCGGATTATTTTGCCGAGGCATCAAATGCCAGCCAAACACTTCTGGGTTTGCCGAATTCCGACCAAAATCATTATTCACGGTAGCCAAAAAGTACTATTCATATGGTCAAAATTACTGTTCACGAGGCTAGATTTACTATTCATCGCCGGATTCCGGCCAAACACTATTCATAGGCCAACAACTAAGTTTCGGGTCTCACCGTGAACTCACAATACATTCAATTCCCAAGATCAACAGTAATTAAACATTCAATCGCTCAAAAATAACATTAATTAAACATTAATATATTCATTTAGGACAAAATTGAGAATATAAATTAATTAAGGACTGAATAGCAGGGACTTACCTGCATAAAACGAAACGTCAGGGACTAAAGTGCCAAATCGGGTCCATCTTCTTCACGCAGCCGGGTCAAAACCCGTTAAAAATGGGTCGTCTTCAACTCGCTCAAACGGGTCGAAGCAAATACCAGTCGCTCAGCGGCGGCGGACGAGCGGTGTGAGGAGCGGCTGGGGAGGTGGTGACGCGGGGGCGGTGAGGCGTCGGGCTGGGCGGGAGAAAGCGGCTGAGGTGCAGGAGCCGTCGGCAGCAGGAGGGAGGAGCTCGGCGACAGGTCTCGTCGGGTTGGTAGTGGCGGCGACCAACTGAGGCGGGCCGCACGGGACGTGTGTGAGGCGGCTGCGCCGTCGCTGGAGGCTGGGAGAGGCTGAGCCGTCGCGTGCAAAGAGGAGGCAGACCCGGGTGGGTCTCACGGGTTGCCGGGCGCGCCGTCGGGTCGTCGCCGTTTGGGGGCGCGTCGGGCGGCGGCTGGGAGCTGTGAAGGCTCCGGTCGGTCGGCGACGTTGAGGCTGAGGAAGTGGTCCCGGCAGTGAGGCATGAAGTGGCCGGAAACATCAACTGATGAACAGTAGCGAGGGGGTGCACCGTTACTGTTCATCTTCTCCTGAGGTTGGTTTTTTCGCCCTCTTCCTCTCTGATTTTCAATGCTTTTTCTACACTGGATTTCTTAAAAAAACGGGTAGAATCGTCGTGCTAATAACGTGTTATAAATGGAGTGTTTTTATTATTTATGATGATTAATCTTTGGTAAAGAAAATGATGAAGAAGATGGAGGAGAAGTCGGAGAAATTGGGAGCAGAAAGACGTTTTTCGTTTTTTCATTCAATTTTCTAACTCGTTATACAACATATATATAATAGAGGGGATATTGTATTTTGTATGTATAACAATGACATACATACTAGTATTTATACATATTTTATAACAATATTATAGTTTTTTAAAAAGCCTGTCCACAAGTGCAGTGGAGCTATCAAGGTTTTTTAGTTTCTATACCAAAAAAAAAAACAGCTTTTTGTGTCGGCCTACTCTCACTGGGGCGGATCCAGAATAAAATCTTAGGGGGGCAAAATATAATACTTTTTGAACTAATAGGGACTGAACAGTATTGTATGAGAGAAAATGGCAAAAAATAAGAAAACAAAGTCAGCACTGTGATTCGATCCCGGGTTCAAATCATTACAGTGCATGCAACTATCCACCAAGCTAATTGTCAAAATAACCAAATTAAGCAAATCGAACTTAATTGAGAGATGAAATATGATCAAATTGAAACACCGGTATGAATTGTGATAATTAAGAACAACACAGGTACCAAAAAGGCATTTGTCCGTTGAACATTGTTTCCTAAGAAAAAAGGAAGAGTTGAACATGCATGAATTTTTGTTTTGAGAACGGAACATTCATGAATTTACAATATACAATTATGGTTGAGTTCAGTTCAGAAAAAGCGACAAGAAGAAAAAAAAGAAAGCAGACGACGCAGTTACTTGGATGAGAATGTAAATCAACGAATGCTTGATCCATTATATGACTGATGCATGTATGGAAGCAAATTGGAAAAGAGCAACTTGTCTATGTTCGTAGTTTCTTTCGGCTGCTATAGTTACTACAAAAAGAGTATCACACATAAAACTGGGCTTGCTTTACAATGCTTTATGTTAAGCCTGGTATTTATATGCTGGTGGAGGTATAGGCTTTCATTTGAAAGCGGTAGGACATTAATATAACTATTAACTAATGTATATAGGGCACTATAATTTGATCTATGCCACCGTCCTTTTTGGTACATATAATGCATAATTACTCGAATCAAATCAGCTACTCTTCAATTCTTAGGATGACGTAATTGTCGACATCCACAATGGGCTCTTAAAAAATAATGGACCCCGAATGGGCCGAGGAAATAAACAAGAGAAAAGACTCGTAGCCTATCGAGAGAGAAGATGGAAGTAACATTGTCAATTAGCTAACTAACAAACACTAGGGGCGGATCCAGGCCCTCTAGAATGTAAATATATATCATTTTTTTTTGACATGAACGCGATCTCATTTCATTTCATCATCTCTTTTAAAGAAACACCAGAGTAGGAAGGTAATAACAGGAGCTACCTCAAAGGCCACGAACATACAAGAAAAAACAAAAGGAAAAAAAAAAACAAAGGGAAAAAAAGAAGATAAGCAACACTTAGACACAAGGCCGCTACAGATATGCAGAAAACAAAATCAAAAGAGGCAGGTGCTCCCGTTCATAAAGACAAACTCCAACAAGGTCCAAGAGATTTAGTGCAGGAAAGGCAGGGGTTCTTCAAACCATATCCTGACATCCTTTACATGTTTAGCATACCGAGCTAAGAGATGAGCTTTACTGTTCAAGTTCCTCGGAATATACCTCACTGCAGTAAGCACACCCTGTGACTGTAGGTGGCGAAGATCACTTAGTAGGGTACCTCGGTAGGACATATTTTCCCCTACTGCATTATTAAAGCCTTGACACAACACCTGGCAGTCAGTTGCCACGACAATATTCCTCAGCCCCCTCTCACATGCGGTGTATAACACATCCCTCAATGTCATGCCTTCCGCCATTAACGGGTCCCCAATATCAGGTAGTCTCTTACTTACGGCAGTTACAAAGCTCCCATCACTTCTGGTAATAAAACCTCCGGCACCAGCACATTGTATCTCCTCAAAAATAGCCCCATCAACAAAGGCATGTAGGCAGCCAGGTGGTGACTCAGATTCTCCCCTGCTTTCCCCTTGTGCAAACCGCCTCCTGTCCCTCCTAGCCTCATTGGCCGCCCGGAATTGCTGCCAGTATGACATACTAAACTCTGCATTTACCTCTAGCCTTCTCCTCTCATCCCCCACTCTCTCCATGTTTCTATCACTCCATACAGCCCATGCCACTATCAACATCTTCTCAGCTTTCTCCTGATCCCTTTCATTTACCAAGAATTGGATCCAATCTACACCACACATATCCCTAAAACGATCCCAGAATACCCCCCCATCCTAACTGGCTCCAAGTTTGTGCAGCCTTTAGACATAATAACAGTGCATGAATAACCGTCTCTGGGCCCCCATGGCAAATAGGGCACAGGTCCGATTCATTCATGTGCCTATAGTGTAGTGTTGCAGCTGTTGGTAGGATATTATGGGCTACTCTCCATCCAAAATGGAGAATCTTATTTGGGACCTGGAGGCTCCAAAGGCGGTCCCAAAATCTCGTTAAGCTTTCCCCAGAGGATGATCCAGCTCCTTGACCTTCTTCATGAGCCACAGCGTCCCGATGCAAGTAGTATGCACTCTTCACATAAAAAACTCCGTTTGGTGACGGAAACCAACACCACCTATCAGCACGGTCTTCTACCGGGAGGGGCAAGCCCGAAATCAGTCGAGCTTCATGTGGCAAGAATAACTGCCCAATCAGGTCTTTATTCCATTGGCGAGGGTGTTGCAACATTAATTTACTTACCGAAACCTCTTTCTAGTCTTTCGGTAATGGACTCTGCGGTTTAAAAGACCACGGAACAGGGATCCATGGGTCTAAAGTAACTCTTATGGCTTCACCAGTTCCCACCCTCTTCATTAGGCCATGCTTCAATAAATCCCTCCCCTTCAGTATGCTACGCCATGTGAAAGAGGGGTTAGAGCCCAATTTCGCATGGAGCAAGTCATTATTTGGGAAGTACCGCGCCTTTAAGACTCTAGCACAAAGTGAGTCAGGGTTTTGAAGGATCCTCCACCCTTGCTTCGCTAGCAATGGAGGTCCCGAAATCCCATGCCACCTTCACACTTCTTCTTACACAACACCTCCCACCGTAGCCAATGAACTCTCCGCTCCTCCCCCATCTGCCCCCAAAAGAAATTGCTGGTCACAGAATTTAGTTCCTCACACACCGTCACAAGAATGTGGAAAACACTCATTGCGTGTGTGGGGATCGACTATGCGATGGCTTTTATCAGTATTTCTCTACCGGCACATGAGAGTAGGGATCCCTTCCAGCCTTGAATTCGCTTTCCAACTCGCTCCATAAGACCCTGAAAGACCTCTCTCTTTCGCCTCTCAATCACAGGAGGGAGTCTCAGGTAGTTCTCCTGGCAGCATTCTTCAGTAACCCCGAGGATGTGTTTTATTTCCTCCTTTAGGTCAGTGGGAACACAAGGGCTAAACTGGATAGAAGACTTAGTATAGTTCACCTGCTGTCCCGATAGACTGTGAAACTGTTGAAGAGTCTCCTTTCTTGTTACTGCCCCCTCTGTAGTAGCCATTGCGAAAATAAAGCAATCATCGGCAAAGAGCAGATGATTGATTCTTGGAGCACCTGGGCTGATCCTTAACCCCCTGAAAACCCCCCGCATCTTCTGCTTGATTTAATAGCATCGACAGGCCCTCCCCCACCAGCAAGAACAAGTACGGGGAAATGGGGTCCCCTTGCCTTATCCCCCTACTGGGTTTAAAGAAACCCGTGAACTCCTCATTAACTCGGACTGCATAGGATACGGACCTTACACACTATAGCAGCAACTGTATCCAATGGGAGTTCATGCCCATCTTTCTTAGCACGATTTCCAAGAAGACCCATTCAACGCGGTCATATGCTTTTGACATATCAACCTTCAACGCCATCATTCCCACTTTCTGTTTCTTCATATGCTCCAGCTTATGTAACATCTCAAAAGCAATCAGTATATTATCGGTAATCAATCTGCCGGGAACAAAAGCACTTTGGCATCCCGATACCACACTTGGTAACCAAACCTTTAGCCTATTTGCAAGTACCTTTGCCAAAATGCGATAGAGGACGTTACATAGACTAATAGGTCACAGATCAGTCATGAGTTCCGGGTCCTTCTTCTTCGGAATAAGCACAATGTGAGTAAAATTCAGCTTTTTTAGGAAATGGGCAGTATTTAGGGCATCAAGGATGGCCGCAGACACCGTCCCCCCAATTTGGTTCCAGTACCTTTGGTAGAAGAGTGGGTTCATGCTGTCGGGTCCCGGGGATTTTCCTGGGTGCATCTGAAATAGGGCCATCTCCACTTCCTTTGCAGTAAATGGTTTTTGGAGTGAGTCATTTATTTGGGGGCTGAAACCGTGCTCTATGAACTGCAGGTCCTCCATTACCAGATTTTCACCCACCTCTGACTGGAATAGAGTTTTGAAATAAGTCACAGCCACCTGGTTCATCTGATCCTACTCCTGTCTGAGCACACCCCCTTCATCACGCAGACCCTTCAGCTGGTTTGCCTTCCTTATCTGTGATGCCCTTCTATGGAAATATGCGGTATTGCGATCCCCGTCCTCCAGCCACAACACACGAGACCGCTGCTTCCAAAAGACCTCCTCCTGCTCCAGGAGCCTATCCAATTCAGTACATGCCAGACGTCTCATGTGGACAGTATGTGTATTCTGTATATGATCATGGAGGCCTGCAATCTCTGCCCTTAGTTCCCTCACTCTTCGTCTGTTGCCATCAAATTTCTGTCTGCTCCATTGCAAGAGAGACACCCTAGTTGCCTTTATTTTCTCCATCACCAATTGGCATGTAGACTCACCCCTATCGTCGATCCACACATCCGCCACGACATGCTCCGATTCTTCCTCTCTAGCCCACCTCTCCTCAAAGCGAAACAGCTTTTTTTGCACCCTTCGTCCCGCACCCCCAATCTAGCCTTGCCCCACCAAGTCCACTTTCACCGGACAATGATCAGAGGTATGATGTACAAGATGATATACAGTTGCGTTTGGGAAAAGCTCACACCAATTTGTCGTGGCAACTGCCCTGTCCAGCCGTACCTCTGTGCAAGCATCACCACTCCGATTATTTGACCAAGTGAAATCCCGTCCTCGGTAATCCAGTTCTTTAAATTGGCAATCAGCAATCACTCTGCAAAATTCCCTCATCTGCCTTTCTGACCGCTCATATCTTCCCCTCTGTTCATATCCCCACATGATCTCGTTGAAATCATAGCAGCATAACCATGGGAGATTATGTCTTCCCGCGAGAAATCTTAGTACATCCCACCCATAGCGTCTATTAGCCTCCACAGGAGCCCTGTAGAAGCCTGTAAATCTCCACTTCGGCACTCCTCCCTCCTCAAGACAAGCATCAATGTGGAATCGCGAGTACGAGCTCAGTCACTCTTCCACCGTATTCTTCCAGTACAACGCAGGTCCCCCCTCGTCTCATCAGCACTAACAAAGATCCCATTTTCAAAACCCAGTACCCATCTTAGTTTATCCATATGTCTGTCCCTCTTCCGTGTTTCCACGAGGAACAAAACATCGGGATGTTCGCGCCTTATCAGGTCGCGAATGGCACGAATTGCTCGGGGCCTCCCGACTCCCCGGCAGTTCCAGCTGATGCAAATCATTGGGCTCGGCAGGGCTGCTCAACCGCAACCCTCGCTGCTTCATGTGTTGTTGATCCCTCCTCATCCGCACCTCGCCTATTCTCCTGAATCCCCTCAATAGGTAAACTCAAGAACTCAACAGCAATTAGACTTCCATGGGTATGGTATATGGATATCTGGTTAGATATGGATGGTATGTCAACACCCCCCGGTGAGAGAGGTTCAGTGGGTGGTTGTATGGAAGTGATGTTTAAGTTACCCAACGTTGAAATGATACCAGCAGTTTCATGACTAATGAGTGTATCTTCAGTTGGTAGTCCTGGGCTTCTACGATTTCGGGCCAGTTTTTTTAGGTTTACTCTTCTGCGGGTTTGGGGTTGTGATGGGTTTTGGCCCATTATGAAGATTTGAGGTCCTTCTTGCATAACAGTGAAGGCCTGTGATGGGTGGTCTGTTTGTGGTTGGCTTGGTGTGAGGGTAACTTCAAAGAGGCTTCTATGTTGGGTTTGTCTTTGGGTTACACATGGGTTAGGTGGTGCAGCAATTGTGGCCTTAGCTTTTTTACATAGTTGGCCCACCCCTAAATTCTCCTCCCTTTGTTTTGAAAAGATTTCAGAGGGGGTGGTGATGGGTAAAGTATCAGACAGACATTTGTGTGGTGGGCCAGTAGGGTTACATTTATGTTCCTCACCATCCCTAGAGAGCAGGTGCTTTAAATGCGGTGCAACCATAATTGGTGGGTCAAAAGGATTCAAATTTTGGGTAAGGAAAAAGTCATAGGGGGACTGATTTATAGGAAAGAAGTCCGCATGCCGTTGAGTAACTGACTTACCTAAAAAAGGAAAGTCTTGAGAACTGGTCTCTCCCATTTCTCCCCCAATTCCTTCCATTCTTGTGCAAGCACCCCTTCGTACTTCCAACGCTTCTTCACGTGGTCCTGCTTTTGTCCCCTGTATCTCCCTTCTCCCATCACCTACCACAGTGATTTAGTCATCCTCGGAATTGTAAGTTTTACCCCTCTCCCTCTGTTCTTGTTTCTGACGCGCAGCAATCGCACGCACTCTGTTCTCGAACCTTTCTTGGAAGTTCACTACTAGCCCCTCCCTCTCTGGTCCACCACCTTTCGCTTCACCCTCCTCCGTATTCCGCCTTCCGCCACCACCAGCCCTTAGGAATGGGCCATATTCATACAGTGGTTCTGCTTTTCCATACACCGGATCTGCACATAACCTCATCGTGTGGCCTAACCTCCCGCACTTGTAGCAGAAATCTGATAACCGCTCATACTTCAAACCCACCTCCACCAGAATTCCGTCCTCCCGTTCATTTATAAAGCTCTTTTTTAAGGGTTCCTCCACAGGGAATAAGGTCTTCACACGCAGGAAGGGGCTAAAACAAACCAGCTCATCTCTTGGAATCTCTGAGTGGATATAGCGTCCCACAAAGTCCCCCACCTCCATGGCATTTGCCTTTGTCATCTGCTCCGGCGTTAGTCCGTGTGCTTGGACCCATATCTCAGAGTGTGAAAAGCTCACATCCTGTATTCGTTGGTTTGATCTTCACTCCTTCAGCACCAGGTGGCATCCGTTGAAGTTCCAGGGTCCATCAGCCAGAGCTCGAAATCTGTCATTTTCATCTTCAAATTTGAACAAGAAGATATTCTTGTCCATCTCCGTAACCTCCAGGTGCTTTCGTACTCCCCACGCCTTCGACATTGCCGTTTTCAGAGCATACATATTGATAATGCGGTCAGAGATTACTTTACCTAGGAGGACATGCTTTGCTTTCTGGATTCCTGCACTTCTGTTCTCCTGCAGTTTCAGAACTCTGCCACTATTTCTTATAGCTCCCGAAGAAGCCATTAATACAGGATCCATATTAAAACACAGAAACAGAAGAAGCGAGTTTGTTTGGATGGGATTTAATGAAGGAAGTAAATGTTGGGTAGTAGAGAGACAGAAGAAATAGTAATAGTATGAACACAGTTTTGAGCACAAGACTCAATCAAGTTGTCAACACCTCAGTATCTCATAACAAGGACAAAACATTGGAAAAATAAACAAGATTGTAGCATATCGCACAATGGCTTCGGCAAGGGATCTCGACACCCATGATTAAACCCAATACTCAAGACCTATAGAAAGGTGACAAGGTAGGGTGGATAGAGAGACAGGGCTCTCGGCGAAATTCCATGGGTGATTGTGGTAGTGGAAGCGTTGATAGTGTTATGATTTGGCCCCCCTAAATTTTTTTTTCTGGATCCGCACTCCTACGAATTAATATGTGAAAGGCCACATTTTTTAGGAAAATAGATTATAAGATTTTTAGCGAAAAGATTATAAAATTTATATCGACCGTCGGGAAAAAAAAGTTAATTATTATATGTTTTCCGTAGCTAAAATATTATATGGTAACATAAATACTGGCATGTTGTTCGACTGTGTATTGGCATATTGTTCATACATACATGCTTAATAAATAATGGGGGCTTAGTTATAGCTAGTTTTATATTGACCCATGTCTACAAATATATAGAGAGTAATTAATTAATAGAGGAAAATAAGTAGCAAGTTCACATCCAACAAAAAAATAAAAAAAAAAACATAGAAAACAATAGCTAGAAATTAATGCATGGTGTAAAATTTCACCAAATTCTTCTTTTGGTTATAATACATCTTAAATTCATTCATCAGTACGTATCCAATCGAGTTCTGCGTCCCTGTGTATATCGTGATTGGGTATAATCCAAACGCAATCTTGAAACTCTTTAGTATTGAAATAGTTAAACTGATTATGGTTGGTCAAAAAAGTATGAAACTGCTTAGTTTCAGGGGAGTAGAATAGTGCATTACCTTGATATGTCCGGGATAGACATATCTTGTTTCCCAACCCTGAAACTTGGAGTTTAGCAGACAGGGAAGCTGCGCGACTCAAAAAGAGTGTATTGTCACCCCATCTCTCAATCCTTTCCCAAGATAGAGTGGAGTAATCAAGTCTGAAAACTTTAACCCATTCTGTGAAATCCTCCGGTGGCACATTATTTCCTACCACCACTGCTAGTAGCTCACCATCGCATACTACCAGATAGCTTTCTTCAATGGATGTACAAGGCCTTTCAATAAATTGCAATGTGTCGTCACGATCTCCACCTAGATTATAAGCGAGTACACTTCCATCCCCCACCATTAGGTAAAATCTTCCTTTGTGAAAAACCGAACTACCAGTTGCAATATGAATAGTGTCAGTCTCCCATGGCGTTTTATAAAACTTCATATTCCAATCATCCTCCCCTTTAGAAATATACACAAATGTAGGACCAGTTGGCTCAACAACCACACCTACAATGGTACAGTCTGGTGATGTTGGAACCGACGAGAAGGAAATCCCATCAAAAATACAATTAGCAGGAAGCTGTGGAAGTTCAATCTTTTGACTTGTGTAAGGGTTGAAGAAAAACATATCAAATTGGGACACATGAGCTAACAGCAACCACCCATCTTTAGAGTATGAAATAATCTTTCCATAAACCATCTCGGGAATGGATTTTGTGATTGTTCGGCGAAATATGGGTTCGTCGAATTTGATCAAGGACCTATCTATCCCAACATGTAACAGGTTTGGCAATCCTTCAATGACGAATTTTGATGGAGGTGGAATGGAATTCCATGCTTTGCAAACAGCCCGAAAAGAACACACATACTCAAAACAATATTGGTGATCTTTTTTGAAGATATGAGATTGGATTAGGCTTAAAATCAACTGTGGAAGACTAGACCAGTCTCTATTCTTCTCAACTCCTCCAGCTAACATCAACATCGCCATATAGTTTATCTGTAACAAATTTTTTAAAAATTAAGATACTTAAATGTTATTGAATAAAAGACAACTCCAGGATCATGTACATTTATATAGAATTTATAAAACATGACATATGGTATAGTTTTGAAGTAGAGTGCAAATTATTATCCAAACAAACAAATCAAATCACTCAAGACTACGTACTGTGATGACAAATTAAATGATAAAATATCGTAGATACATAAAATCTGAACCGACAACTAGTGTTTTCTTCTTCCTCTCTCTTTTTTTTTTTTTTTCTTTCAAAATTTTGTCAAGCCAAACCAAGTAATAGTAATCTCTATATAAGTCGAATTCTCACAGAAAATCACCCCAGTGCCTTGCAAAAGATGGCCTAAAGAAACCCTCCTCTGTTTTCGTAATTTATTAGCAGGATTTTCTCATGATCATACATATAGACAATAAAAAATCCACACGATGATGTTCGTAGTTTCTTTTAATTTGGCCTGCTA
The DNA here is from genome assembly GCA_028386065.3 of Turnera subulata. Classification (NCBI taxonomy): domain Eukaryota; kingdom Viridiplantae; phylum Streptophyta; class Magnoliopsida; order Malpighiales; family Passifloraceae; genus Turnera; species Turnera subulata. The sequence continues at coordinate 24,792 of JAKUCV010007265.1, forward strand.
TAACAGAGCCCTCTCTTTTTTACCTACTCTAAAACGATTTAAACTACATGCAGGAAACACAAGAGTAGAAAAATATATTTTAAATTAAATTGTAGTATAGTACGTACTTGTGATTGTGATTGATTATGCTTCTCCTTCTCCTCCTCCTCCCTCTGTATTTAATTTGCTGTACGGACAAGAAGAGTATTACGGAGTTGGCAAAGAGTGCCCCCACTTTATATATATAAGCAAAGTAATAAAGTCGGTTATATAATATTTTTAGAAAGTTCTCCAAACTCATATCAAAGTAACCAAAGTCGGTTACAATAGAAAAGGCAAATCCACATTAAAACGGATTTAGCTTTTGAGGTTATATATAATATTAGAAAAAGTCCTCCAAATCCATACCAGAGTTGGTTACAATAGAAAAGGCAAATCCACATTAAAACGTATTTACCTTTTGAGGTTATATATAATATTAAAAATAAGTCCTCCAAATCCATGCCAAAGTCGGTAACCAAAGTCGGTTTAAACGGGATTTAACTTTTTGAGGTTACTTATATATATAGGGCCCAGGCTTAACACAGAAGCGGTGTAAAGCCAAATCCATATATTAATTACTCTTCTTGCCCATAGCAAAATAGTTACAGATCAGGGAGAAGAGAAGAAGCATAATCACAGTAAGTACTCTAATTAATTAACTGTATAATTTTTATATATATTTTTCCTGTTCTTGTATTTTGTGTAGTTTAAATCGTTGTAAAGAAAATAAAGGAGAGGGCTTTGTTATAACTAATTAATGGCAGCCAAAATTAATAAACCACGAACATCAATATGGAAATTTTTTATTGTAGTATGAAAATTAATGATCCCACATATAGATTATTTTACTTTGGATTAACTTGACATATATAATTTAGAAAAGAGGGGAAGATGAGATCCTGCCCTATATATAATATATCTTATATCTTTTTTTGTTTTAAGTTTATGCTGCCGCATATTTAGTTTTGGAGTTCGTTATATAATTTGATCAAAGACCTATTACGTTTGATTAAAAATAATCCACCTTGTTTGCATGTGACTAGAAGTTTTTAGAATGCAGTCTGTCCTCGCTTTTCATATCACTCAATCCCAACTAATTAGTTTTTCTTATAAAGTTCTACCATCCCACTTTCTGAATTAAAATTGGTTCTTCTACCCGCATTTAATGTTTGATGGATTGAACATATACATCCTTCACACCGAAAATACACAATAACTTAATGAGATACATTCATTCATAAGATTGTTTTTACTTTTTATTCTTTCTGGAGATGGTTCTTTTTATTTATTTTTCCTACAATGGAATTTTTTAGATGATCATTGTCCGGTGCTCTATTTTTGACATGTGTATGCATATGATTTAGTGCAAATATATACTATTATTTATCTCTGATTCAGTGGCTATTTGGGGTCCTCTTGTAAGGTTAGAGACATTAATTGGTTTTCCGTTCCTAAGTCCTCCAAGTCCCATAAGTAGCTTCACTCTCAACTGGAGAATCTCGTCCCTCTTTTATACGGTTATAAATAATTAATGAAATTCCAATTCAATAAGTTATAGCATTATTGCTTACTTTTGTTTTGATGGATCAATATAGAGCATTGTTTTCTGTCCCCAATTAATTTAGCTATATATTCACTGCATGCAATAAGTTAAATATGTATTAACTTTAGATTTTCAATACGACATTATTGAGAACTTATTTGCTTATATGTTTTTGTTGGCTATAGCTAGCTGAAATTAAGAATGGAAGCTGACAGTACAGAAGAGCAACATTCACGGCAAAGGCCTCCTGCGCTTGGATCAAGTCCATGGCTAATTTATGCTTATGGAAAAGACAAGTGTGACCAAATCTTTTACAACTTGTCTGAAAGATCATACCATGTCAGAAGAATTCCTGAGATGCAACAAAATGAGATGCTCACCAGCTCATATGGTTGGCTCCTCCTCTTGGATGTAATTACTGGAGATTTAACTTTGTTGAATCCTATCACAATGCAGAAGATTCAACTTCCCCCCTTCAAGAACTATTTCCACAAGCATTGGTGTTTCCTACTCTCACGCCCTCCAGGTGATCCCAACTCAGTTGTTTTGTGTCTTAAGAAAGACGAGAGCCATCTTGGCATGTTTTGCAAGCCGGGTGATCTTGAATGGACCACACCAAATTTTGAAGGAGTACCTTTAGAGCACTTGAATATCAATGATGATGGAGATGGTGATGATAACGACGATGATGATGGTAATGATTACGATGAGGATGATGGTGGTTTCCATTTTGCATTCATTTGCAAGGGAGAAATTTACATTCAGACCAAGAATGATTGGTTATTTGTCTTGAAGATTGAGAATTATAAGATTCAATTGGTGGATTTGGGAGTAGACTTACCACAACCTGAACGTAGAGCAAACAGAGGGCATAGAACAGTTTTGGTTGGATCATTCGATGACTTGTTTGTGATTTTTCCATATTCCATCGGTCGATATGATAAACAATTTGAGATTTTCAGATTGGATTTCGAGAAGGGCGAGTGGATCCCTGTAGAAAGCCTTGAGGGTCGTGCAGTTTTCTTCAATGATCATCGTGGCATTATTGCTCCAACATCCTGTGAGGGTGAGGGTGAGGGCTCGGTAATAAGAGACAACAGAATCTATGTCACGCAGCCTGATGATCCATGTCTCTACGAGTACGATATACAAGAGATGAGTGTAGAAATTTCTTTACCTTGCCCAAAGCTCGCCAAAAATTTGCAAAACCCGATTTGGTTTTTGCCTTAAGTCTTGTCTTTATACAAGGATATATATTATGCCTAGGCAGGCGGGTATACTATGTTATATTCCTAATATAATACTGGCTTGTAAATGTCACGGGGTCATTACCCTCTCCCCAAAAGGTTAACCTAGTGGGGTGTGCAGCACCCCTGTATATATGGCCCAAAACCTTCCCCTTCCTTTCCGATGTGGGATTCCGTCACATTCTCCCCCACCGAATCCGACGACGCCCCCGTCGTCGACCGGGCACCCTGCCTACTCCGTCCCCACGGAGCGCTTGGCGTGACATCAGAGTTGGGTCGGGTCGGCTCCGCTACCACTTGTCACGGGGTCATTACCCTCTCCCCAAAAGGTCAACCTAGTGGGGTGTGCAGCACCCCTGTATATATGGCCCAAGACCTTCCCTTCCTTTCCGATGTGGGATTCCGTCACAGTAAACTATATATTTCTTCTTCTTCTTCTTCTTCTTCTTCTTCTTCTTCTTCTTCTTCAACTGGGCAGAAAATACAGAAAAAAGGGAAGAAGGGTGCACAGTACTGTCACCCGAGCTCTTATAACGAAGTGCTTCCGGCCACATCTCGCCTCACCGCCGCCACCAACGGCCTCGCCATGCCATCGCGAGCCCAACGCCGCTTTGCCCGTCCCTTTCCGCTGCCAGACACGCCGTCCACGGCTGAAGACACGACGGCCACACCCAACGACCCGCATGGAAACTGATGGGTCCGCCTCCTTTTGCACGCGAGCAGTCGTCGCCCTGCCGCCCTGTGACGCTGTCTTGCTCGCCCCATGCCATGCGCCTCAGATGACGTATTCTTGCCGTCGTGGAACAGCCACCGCCGGCCTCTTCCTTTTTCTTCCTCGCGGCTTGCTCGCGACAACCGCCACAGCCGAGCGCCTCTCCTCGCACCTCGCGCTGCCGCCTGCCGCGTCGCCATCTCGCCGTGACGCTTCGCGCCGCCTGTGCTCCTTGCCTCGTCGCGCCGCCTGTCACAGAACCTGTGAGGATCCGCCAGAGGTTGAAGACGACCCTGACGGGTCGCTGTCCGGGTCGGGTTAGACCCGCGGGCTGGCTACAGATGGGCTGGGCTGCACTATTCAAGGCCCATGGGCAGCACTATTCTATTGGGCCTGGGCTACACTATACAAGGCCCAACCCGAAATAAAAAAGAAAAAAAGAAAAATGGAAAATATAATTTGAAAAAAATAATAATTATTATTATGGAAATAATTATGAAAACAATATTATTAAAGTATATGCCGGTATAATAACCGGATATAAGTATGATATATATTATATATTATTGCTGAAAGATTTATCGAGTAAGCATGTGTTTTTATTTAAATTACGATTGGGCTGTAAAAAAGGCCCATTGCATATATATTATATATTATTGCTGAAAGATTTATCGAGTAAGCATATTTTGTGTTTTTTTATTTAAATTACGATTGGGCCGTAAAAAAGCCCATTGCATATATATTATATACTACTTCCGAAAGATTTATCGAGTAAGCATATTTCACATTTTTATTTAAATTGCGATTGGGCTATTAAATGGGCCCATTGCATTTAAATTTCTCGCTTTTAATTTTATTTATGTTTTGCTTGGGCTCGTACAAGGTCCATTACTTTTAATTTTCTGTTATTTTAATTGGGCCGATTAATAAAAGCCCTATGTTTGCTTGTTCTAATTAAGTATTTATTTATTTAATTATGTTACCTGAATTTGAGGCCCTCAAAATTTTCGGAAGAAATTTATCATGGGCATTAAATGCTGAAATGCATTTAAATGATAATAGTCTGGAAGACTGAATGAAAGAGTCAAGAAGACTCAATAAAAGGAAAATGAGGCAAAAGACTAGATCCCTTACTGTAAAAAGATCATGCAGATCTTTGAAAAATGGGAGAAAAATATGACCACCAGAAGATAAATATTCTCCCGAAATTTTATTACAGGTGTATGCACCTGAAGCAAATGCGATTGTACATGATAATTGTGGTCATGATTATGAACTTTCAATTGGCCACAAGGCATCTAGTAAATAGTTATCAAGTGTCCCTGAAGGGCAAATGTAATATTGATGAAACCATATTTGGTCAATATGATGACCATGATGTTAAGATATTATTCTTGCTTACCCTGAAGGTGCAAGTTAATATATATTGATTGATTTTATTTTTATGTTCAGTTTTTTTATTATTATTTTTATTATATTATGTTTATCCTTATTTCTGCTTATTTTTTAAATGTGAACATAAAACTGTCGTCTCTCGAATAATGATTCTGGCATTTGTCCTGAAGACAATGCAATGACGTATTCCGTATTTAATAAACGGAAATTATTCATATGAAAGTATAATCTCAACATGAGAATAAGATTAGCACGCTCCAGAAGAGCATGAGTTACTATGGTCTAGAAGATCATATGTTTACCCTCTGGAAGAGCATATACTCTTGAAGAGTACAAAAATATTCCTATTTAATGCAATAAAGGAAATTGTTACGGATCCTCTCAAATCGATTCTGCTCCATTCCTTGAAGTGAATGAGACAGCATGATTATAATTGTGCCTGTTGCTGTGGAAAGACTATAAAATTATTCTGACTATTATGACGATGAAGTTTATGACAATGGCAAGGCTAAAGGAAAACATGCATATTATTATTGCATAAAGGATCCATTACATGAGAACATTTATAGTTGAAATAATTATTTATCTGTTGGGTACAACATTGGCTCTAAAACTCAAACGAAATATGCCATATGCAACATATAATAGTACGATCTCAAAAGGAGAAGAAGATTAATATGCTCTTGAAGAGCATAAGTTTACTACACTCTAGAAGAGTATATAAGCTCCAGAAGAGCGTAACTTTCACTATACTCTAGAAAAGTATCTATTATACTTCGGAAGAGCACAAGTTTTACTATGCTCTTGAAGAGCACATATTTAAGCTCTAGAAGAGCACAAGTTTTATTATAGAATAACTTGCTCTGGAAGAGTAAGATATTTATGCTCTAGAAGAGCATGGATTTTATTATATTCCTGAAGAGCAAAATTTCTCCTACCCAAAGTGCAACAGCATTCAAGGTGAAGTATTATTAAACGTGGAAAAATATATGTGAATGTTGTTGCATTCACCTATGTACCCCTACAGCAGATGAATAAACTGTGAAAAACGATTTCTGCTCTCTTATTCGCGAACGAATATTGTATTGAGACGATATGTGAATAAGATATTGAATATCTCCATATTAAAAGGCTATTGTCGTAGCTAACTAGCAAGTTGTGAAAAGTTTACCAACGTTACTTTTTAGATTGTGCTACATAAATATTCGAGTTATTGAAACTTACAATACCCAGCTAGAAGCTGGAATGCACTAGCCTGAAGCTAGCAATTTTAAGTTATTAAATACACAATTGTCACAGCCCGAAGCTGAGACCAACTAAAAGTTGGCTGATAGATATGTAATTTATAGCTGGTATGCACCAACCAGAAGCTAGTAAATAATCTTTCCAAAGTTATCATATCTAGCCTGAAGCTGGCATATGTATAGCAGCCTGAAGCTAGCACCAATTTGAAGTTGGTTCATTGATTTATTGTTTGGCATAACCGGTTGGGCCATCCCGGATCAATAATGATGCACAGAATTCATCTGGTTGGAAAACAAGAAGTTTCTACAATCAATGAATTTCCATGTGTTTGTTTGCTGCGAAAAAAAAAAACAAAATTAATTATTCAGCCTTCCTATGATGAGGTTGGCATAAGAATCACGCAAGTTCTTGGCAATAATTCAGGGACATGTACGCGGATTAATAAATCCGCCGTGTTAACCATCTAGGTAATTTTATTGTTTTTAATCGATGCATCGACTAGATGGTATATTGTGTACTTATTAGACGCAAATTGGCATATTGCGTGCTTATTATGATTAAGCCAGTTGCGGGTACACATCCCTATATATCTTAAGACTATGTCTTGATAATGCTGGTATATCTCTTCAATGGATAATGTATATTGTTGGAAATAAACCCAAATCGATCTGGGCGAACATTTCCAATTGATTGCAGGACCATTGCTAAAGAGATATTACTGTTTGAGAACATGGTATTTTACACGCAGCAAATATGCATCAAGCCAATAAGATATCATAAGATATCACATGGTCTCCCCATTTAGTTGATTTTTTGTCACAAAATATCTCCCATCTCTGGACCTTTGATTATGCACCAAATGCTCCACCACAACATAGTAAAATTAGTCCTTAAAGAAGATTGAGAATTGATGTTGGGTATGAATCTCCATCGATTACAAAGTTGTTGAAAGCATTAACTAAAGATTGGAGATTCATTTATAACAAGATTTTGTTGTTAATTTGAGAGTTTACCCAACATCAAGGGGAGAAAATGAGTAGTTGGATCAAAAGAGATTTTTGAAATGCTATTTAATATTCAGTTTTGATCCTCAAATAAATTTGTGTGAACCTGAAGTTCAAAAGATGATTCATTTTGCAAAATATTAGTAAGTCAATTGCCAAACATGTTTATAAAAGTGTGACCATACCAGCTGCAAATGCTCCTGCTCGATTTAATGTTCCTGAAGAACAATTAAAATATGCAAATGAATCCAATGCACGCCAGAAGCGTAGAATATGCTCGGTTCCAAACAAAACTTCTCGATAGAGAAAAAGGAGCAAAGAGATAAGATGGCCCCAGTGAAAAATAAGGCCTCCAGTAGAGGTTCAAATTTTGAAGTCCTCAAGAAGAGGAAAATCCTCCGGAAGAGGTCCCTGAAACAATTGATAAAGTTTCAGAAGTAACTCAGGTACCTGAAATAAATGAAAATGATGAGATCTCAATTACAGTGTCAGGAATACGTTGGAACCGACATAAAATAACCGTCGACGAAATACTTGTTTTATATATTATATAGCGCTATATAAAATGAGGACCATGAACCTACATTAATGAATGTAGGCATAGAATGATTGGCCAAAATAGAAATATAATTAAGGTTGCCCGCTTGTGAAGCGAGATATTTTCCGGACCTGTAGTCCGTACAACAGATGGTGTAGAACCGGTTGGTCATAAAATGGGTATTTGTACAATGAAATAGTGAGGTATAAAGCATGGTTTGTAGCACAAATCTTCACCTAATGACCCGATATTAATTGTGAGGAGATATACTCTCCTGTGGTGGATGTAATTATTTTTGGTAAGTCTGGCATAATATGAAAAGAATTAGAAATGCATCAAATAGATGCTATTACAGCCTATTTTTCAGTGGATCCATAAGTCATGACATATGCATGAGAATCCCTGAAGGATTCAAGTTGTTTGAAGCAACTAATTCCTGGGAATATACAATATTAAGCTAAATTGATTTTTATATGGTTTAAACCAAATTTGAATATGTGTAGTATAATTATATATGCTTTATGTATTTGCACTTATTAAAATTGTTGCTTAGGCTTATACTCTTATTGTGATCTAAATATTATTGGAACTCCTGAAGAAGCTTCCAAATGCTCGTGCTACGTTTTAATAAAGGTTTTAAAATTCAAAATCTCAGAAGAGAGCTAGATTGGTCCTGAAGTATCCTGTCAAGTAATTTATCATGCTAGTAACATGAGGCCTGAAGCTTATGCCATAAACCTATTGGCAAGGTATGATAGTGCTCTTATTTTCGGGCTATAATGAATGTGGTATTATATTAACGCTGTAAGCCCGAAGAAAATATTGTTGATTTTGCAGATACACGTCCTTTATTTGATCCACATAAAGTACACACAGATATCTGCTACAACTTTACACATGAAATTGCTATATCATCGGGACCACAAAAGCATGAGGGCAAGGAAGATGCTCCAACAACAAATTATGAAGATGATGCCATCTACATTGCCCAATTTAATGAGTTATGTATCAAAAGTGATCGGGCAAGGCATATGTCACCAAGTGTCACCAAAATTTGACAATGAAGATTGGCATATGATGATATCAAAAAATCAAGGGATGCCAAAATGAGGGGGAGTAGAATACGCACTGCACTCTTTTTTCCTTCACCAAGTTTTTATTCCACTGGGTTTTTCTTGGTAAAGTTTTTAATGAGGCAAATCTCCCTTAGCGTATTCTACCCAATGTATAATAGCATCCAAGGGAAAGTGTTATAAAACGTGATTTTAGGTGGAAGTATTATACCTACCAAAACAGTGTTTCTCCTCCTATATATTGTAATCTAAAACAGAGTATTTGTATGGAAGAAATTAGTCGTGCTCTTCCCATCTCTACTCTTCCTCTGCTTACTCTCCCCTTCTCTTCTTCCTCCTCTGCAAATTCAATTTCTTCATAAAACACAGTATGAAATACTATAATCACAACAGATTCTATTCGCTGCAAAATAACCATTATATATCAACTAGAATTGGATTCTTCCTATAATCCTATTCACAAAACTAGTGGCATTTCTTCATTCCTTTCACAACGTTAAGCCCGAGGAGTCTGTATGTATTCAAAACTTAAAGGAGCTCCAGCGAGATATTCGATGTCAATGGCCCAATCCATAAGTAACATATTAAGCTTACAGTGTTTGTGGCATTCGATTAAAAAATTTACCTAATTAATGCGAGGACTGCTGTGTGCCTGCACTGAAAGCTTCTATACATCAATTATCATAAACATGAGTTCGCGCAACTGATGATTAGTCAAGGAGTGCTTAAATGATGGGCTCATACCAGATGTAACATGAAGAGAAAATAAAACTTCAGGGGTTAAAAGGATTAGTTAAATGAAACTTCCCAATTAGTAAGTGAAATGAAACTTCCCAATTAGTGAGTGAAACGAAACTTAACCATCTTCACACGTGCCAGTGAATCCGGTGGAGTTATATAAAATTTTATAAGAGTGTGCAGCCCAAAACGTCATCAAATGGTTTTGGGCCTCTTGGCCCTGCTTGCCATCTGACCATTAATGGAGGGTCCAGTAACAAAACCATCAGAATTCTTGAGCCAAAAAAATTCAGCAGGCATGCCTGTATTGCTCACTAGAGTTAGATGGAAGATGCATATTGAATTGTTGGACAACAAGGAAGCCTAGAACAAAACTATGCGCAAAAAAAAAAAAAAAGCCTAGATCAAAACAGGTTCACAAAATATAATTGAGTGCTTTTACTAGAATCTTTATAAATTTGAGCACAAAAGAAAGGTTTCTAGATTAGAAATAGATGGCAACTGCTGTGGAAACCTTACCACCCAAATCTTTGTTGGAACTCAGATTACCAACCCAATTTCTTGCGACAATGCCACTCGCCAAACATTTCCGGAGCTTTGCCCCGATTAATCGAGATTCGATCAGGTGGGTGAGTCTCCCAATGGGGATTTTTTGCGTACACGAAGATTCGTTTAAGCGGAACCAAATCGATTACCACTTGGACCAACCCTACATTGGTGGCAGAATACTCTGTTGTTGGCATATCTTACACTCTTTGGTCCCTTAAGATCATTAAAGCCCTGCTGTTGCATTTTATAATAAACATATCTAAAAGGAAAGGGAGGAGAAGGTGTTTATGTTGTAATTAGATTCTGTCAAAGCAGATTTCTGCACATTGCATATATTTCTTATAACCCTATTATATAATGAAAACCTACATAACACAACCTATGTAGATCTAATTCATAACTGCCTAAAACCTCTATCAAATCTTATTATATGCAACTAATATCTTAAAATATTACAACATATCAAAATTATTATTTCAAATAAAAAGAATCTCTAGCTCAAAAACCACGCAAAGTAGCTTGGATACCAAATGAAAATGAAAAAAATAAGAATAAAAGTAAACCATGGAAAGATTGCCAAAGAGATGAGTAAGGTGTAGAAAATTATTTAAAAAAAATAGAGGGAGCAATAATATCTTTCAGTGGTCCGTAATTAACTGCAGAATGTGTTAACAGAATCCAACACCGTATGATTAAAAAGAAAAACAAAATGCAACACCCCTTCTTTATATTTTAATATTATTTTTTTCCTTTGTGAAAGACTCGAATTTGAGAAATAATTTCCCTGGCTTTGATTCTTTTTCTTTTTAATTTTGAGGAGCAAAACGTTATTCCTTTACTTCCGTCTTCCTTTACTTCTCGTCCTTCTTATGATAGCTTTCTACAAACAGTATTGATGTCCAAGTCCAATTAATTAATTTGCGATATCCTTCATTGTCCTGATAAAATGATGCTTATTAAGACATAAATCTAAGATTTAATATCTAATACACTAGCAGAACCTTTATTCAAGGTGTGTTTTGTTGTACTGTTTCCACGGGTGGCTTCATAATAAATAATAAAGCGATACATGACAACTAAAAAAAGAAAAAAAATCAAATTAAATATAACATAGGGAAAATAATGTAACAGCCCGGGTAAAATTTGGATTTTTACCGGGACTGTTAAAGTCGTTATACAGTGATTTACCGAATGAATTAATCTTGGGTAATTAATTCAAGGTAAATCGGGGGTCATTTTTCGAAACCGAGAATTTTCCCGCGCTCGGGAGTGTCTTTCTAACTAACCGAGCCTCGGTTTTCAATTCCCAGACTCGAACGACGTTCAGGAGGATTAATCGGATTTTTCGAGCCCAAGTTGTATTTTTGGACTCGGGACGGAAAATTCGAAAAGACGGGAGTATCCCTGCGTTTACGAGATCCCGACACAAGAATCCGGACCGGCCAAATGAGGCTTGCCCCGAGGCCACTCTTCCTTCTCTTTCCTTTCTCTTCCTCTTTCCCGGTTGCATTTCTTTCTCTCTCCCGGTTTTTCCCCAGCCGCGCGGGCCCCACCTCTCTTCTTCTTTTCTTCTTTTCCTTCCCTTCCTTTCTTTTCTTTTCTTCTCCATCTTTTTCTTTCTCAGCCGCCGGACCCCCTCTTTCTTTTCTTGCTTTTCTCCCATGACTTGTTGTCTCCTACATCTCTTTGTCTTCTTTTCTTTTTCTTCTTCTTTATTTTCACCCCTCCTCCCGATTTCCTCATGCCCATCGGTGCCTCTCCCTTCACTGACCCCTCCCTCACCTCTCTGCCCACCATCGCCGCCGCCCCAGACTTCCCCCTCACCCTTCCTCCTTCCTCCTCGCCCCTGTTACCAAATCGCTGCCACCATACCCTCTTCCCCTGCTTCTCATCTTCTCCTCCTCCATCTTCCTCCGCCCTCTCTCAGTCTCACGTCTTCTCTCCCTCTCCCCTGCAACTCACGATGCCGCCGCCGTGGGTGCGCCGACACCGAGGCCGGGTAAGTCTTGGCTGCACCTCTCCCTCTCTTCTCTTGGTTTCATTCTATTGTTCTAGCCAAGGTTAGTGGCTGATTTGTTTGGATTTGTTGTTGGTGGGTCTATGTTTGGTTGATTGGCGAGGTTGTTGTGTGTGGGCTGCACGTCGATTGTGGGGTTGCTGTGAGTGTTGGTTCGCTTGGATGGTGTTGACGTTGCAGCTGTAGGTGTGGGTGTTGATTCCTTAGGTGGTTGACATCTTCGTTTGGTGGGGCTCCGAACACCGGTGAACGACAGCGGGTATGGCCGTCGCTTGGATTGTTGTGTTAGTGACCAGTGATGGTGGATGGACGATGGTGGTTTGTTGTGGCGTTGTTGACGACGTGGTTCAGTGGGCAGTGAAGCTGCAGCTCATGGATGTTGTCTTGTCTGTCGTGAACAGTGATGGCCGGAATCCGGCGAGTTTCTGGCAAGTCCCGGGAATTTTCCGGCGAGCTCGGAAACCGATCTTTGGGTAATTCCTTGGACTCAATTTATACCATGAGCTCGGGTTTGGGCTCGGTTTGCACAACGGACTCGGAAACGGGCCGAACGTGCGGAGGCCCATGTTCCCGAGACACATATGCTTTTGACAATCTAATAACGGACCCGATGGACGTGTGATATTACAATTGGTTAATGAATTAATTTGTAAATTAAAAACAATGGTAAATGAATTAATCTATAGATTAAAAAAAAGAAACACCATCTTGGAATTAATTATGAAATTATAAGTTAATTATAAATACATAACCGGATGGAATTTATTCTATGACCAAAGTATGTTTTACTATACTTTTAGAATATTAAGATTTGTATTATTGGCTTGACGGAATACTATATACCTACTACTGGATACATTATTTACCACTAGAGATTTTATATTAATCTGTTATATTATTACGTATGAATTTCATTCCATTAAATATTAGATAACTTTTGTATTATTTAATGAGCTATAGTACTAATCGTAAATATGTATTTGACACGAGCGACTAATGGGCCGGGATATCGGCATGAACGTTCGGATTCGGTTTTAATTTAACATTAAGTATAATTAGAATATCGACAGGAAACTCGGTTTCGGTTTCAATTTGAAATTAAGTATAGATAGTATATTGAATAAAGAGGTTAACATCATATGAAAGAAATTTATGGAAACAATAAAAATTGGATATAAGACAAGCCGTATAACGATTTCTAAACCGGCATTATGCATAATTATCTTTGTTTGCGCATTATAAGTGATTATTGTGTTCCTATATGTACATATAGGGTATCGGGATTTGACCGGATAGCAGTTTCAGAGATACATCAGGTGAGGATGGATAAACCTTGATATGTGCCCGTAATCCTGTGTGTGTATCTTTGTTGTTTGTGTATTTTTGTTGTTAGATTGATCTGTTGGAATAATTATTGACTGTTACCTGATTGCTGTGGAATTATTGATGCTGTTGTTGGATTGTGATAGACTTGTGTATATTGTGTTGGAAATAATGCTGAGCTGTTAATTTTGAATGATTTTTGTCATGAGATTGAGATAAGAGATTGAGTCTGTGGAGTTAATCTGAGATAATAGAAATTGCATAATTGATAAAAGAGTAATGGATTTGGACTGGAATTTGAGATGATGATATAATTGTCACTTGGAAAGTAGAGGTACGATTAGATGGTTAGAGACTAGTTCTGTGGTGCCATGGCCGGTGGGTTGGTTGATTAGGGTGTTGACCCCGGATTTGTGATATTGGGATGTTGATCCTGGATTTGTGATATTGGGATGTTGATCCCGGATTCGAGATATGGGGATGTTGATCCCGGATTGTGGTTGGGCCTGGCATCCAAAATTAGTTAATAACCAGGTACGACCCTAGCTTGTCCAGTGACGGGGCCCGGAAGATAAAATTGGTAATAAAAATTAATAAGCATTCTTTTGGTCTTGACATAGTTGCATGGTAATTTCCTTGAGTTGTGATTGATTGTGCTTTCTGTTTTTTATATGATTTAGTAAGATTCCTCTGTCGTGTTGGTTTCCTCTGTTGTGATGTTTGTGTTGGTTTCCTTTGTCGTGTTGTTTGTGTTGGTTTCCTCTGTTGTGATGTTTGTGTTGGATTCCTCTGTCGTGTTGTTTGTGTTAAATTCTTCTGTTTGATGGTTGTAATACTTCGAAAGTATTACGGTTGAATATATCTCTGTTTATCTTTCGTCGGTGAGCACTTCGGACTCACCCCTCGCCTGCGGGGTTTCATCCCGTAGGATGAGTTGTTTGTAGTGCAGGAACGTACAGGGCAAGCTGATGCGTACCCTCGGACAGGACTCGGATCCATTAGTTGCATTGGGCCTTGCATATGTTGTCATGTGAGTTATAAGTCTTCCGCTGTGCATATTGTTAAGTCTTCCGCTGTGCATGTTTTTACTATTGTTGGGCCATATTGCTGTTTATATTTTTGGGCTGTCGAGCCAGGGTTTATGTTTTATACATTGTATGCTGGGTTTGATTGGTCGGGTTGTCACAGTTCCAGCACGTGTTTACTGTGTATGGTAAATATGGGTCGGGGCGCTTCAAATAATATAAAAATATTTATTGTATAATGATGATAGTTATTACTTTATTTCTAGAAAAGATAGTTATTATAAATAATGCAAGAAATGAAAATAAAAATGCATATAGAAATGCATAATTTGAGAGACAATTTAATTAACATAACGTCAGTATAATTAAAATAGTTTTTGTTCTCTCCTTCAATATTTTGAAAAAAAAAAGATATTGTGTATATGAGAACTCTAACTTATTATAAATAGGTGTTGACTCCCATATCTCAAAAATAATCTTTATAATTCTTCTTTTTCAAATATTCTTATAAGCACATGTCTATTATATATTATGTTTCTTTTTTAGAAGGAATTTAATCTATTTTAAAATGAACTTTCTAAGTTTATACTTACTGTTCTTGTTATGGTAATTAAACTATATTTTAATATATTAATATAGATCTTAACAAATTAGAAATCTTAGAAACATTGTGGTAATTAAATTGTAGTATAAGAAATAAAAAATACGCAAAGATAGGAAAGAATGTTTGAACATAATTATAATCAAACTACAATACATATATATTCTTATCTCTCTATAATAATAATCATCTTCTAAAGGTTCAGTGTAGTCTTTTTTTTTTTTCCCTCCTTCCAACAGAATGTACAGATACCTCTCAAGTAAAGTCTGTACAGATACTATGGTTTTCTTTTTTCTCTCCTTCTCTTAGAGAAAAATTCTAGATCTACAATTTGGGACTGCCGCCGACTTTCTTCCGGCGGTGAGCCCCCACCAAAATTTCTTTCAACTAGTTTGTTTTTGTTTTTGTTTTTAGTTTTGTTGGTTTACTCCCACTTTTTGTGGGTTTTGTCTCACTTTTTGTGAGTTGTTTTCTCTCTTTCTAGAGTTTTCTCACCTTTTTTGGTGTTTCAAATAAGTCTATGGGAGCTAAAGTTCATGGAGGAAGATTCAATTTAAATAACGATTCTATATCTGCTACAGAAATTTACCAACAAATGGATATTTTCCCCCATAGGTATGTCTCAAATTTACCTGCTGGCATGGAGGTTGTTGCACGGACCCTACTGGATCTAGATTTGATGCTCGCGAGAGTAGAGTCGCGAGTGGTGTGCCTTTGTAAATCCTCTATTGAAGGAGATAAATCACGTTGTGTATTTTTATGTAGTAGATTAAGAAGAATTCTTTTGTTGGATTTTTCTTATGCTTTTGCTATATTAGATCTTCAGCTATGTAATTTCAGATCTTTAGATCTGTTTATATGAATGAAGAATGCTCCTATTCTCAAAAAAAAAAAAAGGTTTAGTGTAGTCACCTTACGGTGACTACATCGTGGATCCATCCTTCAGCATCAGCATCTTTTAAATTATACTCGATCAATTCTGCCATTCGAACACAACGGTCAACTTGTTTCTTGAGTGTTTGGACACGACTTTCCTGTACAGTACAGTTGGTAGGTATCGACGAACAAAGAGATAGTGTCTGATGTTAAAGCAAATTCCTCAACCGAATTTTCTGTAACTTCTAGAAAGCAAAACCCTCTTTTGCCTCCTACTACTGTTCTGATCTTTGGTTCTCAATGTTGCTGTAAAATTGGTCCAAAGTTGAATGGAATGTCTCTAACTTAATATTTTCCCTTGTTTTGAACTGAGTCAACACTAAGAGGCATAATTGGTAGCGAAGTATTATATATTTGTAGCAAGCAAGGTGAATTAAATCAAATGCTATGTTCTCCAAATTATATAGCCATGTTCTCATTTCTACAATTCCTATCACACAATTATTTCAAATTAGACAAACTATTTATAAATGTGTTCAATTTAAATGTAGTGTTTAATAATAATAATAGACTGAAGGACATGTTGAAAAATATATATCTAATATACTATATAATAAAGAGCTCTACCATTTCAACACCTAGTATGAGGAGGCATTTATTTTGTTTTTGAAGAAAAAATATTAAAAATTTGGAAGCTAATATCCGATCAAGCCTTGACATTCCTATACCTATATTAATAAATAATTACTTATAATGCACAGTAAAAATGCAATTTATAGTGTCTATTAATCAACCACTAGTCGGCTTGTCTAGTACATAATATACTAGTAAACCATTAATAAATACTACAGGTTCTAAAAAATATTTAGCTCATTAAGGAATTATTTAAGCTAGAATAAATTAAATTACGTGTAGTTTAAGGTTGGGGTTTAAAGGTTGGGGTTTATTAAACAGTAATATTTATCCCACTCATTCCTACAGTGGAATCTCTGCTCGATAAATACCTATAAATATTCAGCCCACAAAATAAATACTACGGCTTTTACTGCATAATATACCAGAGAAATAGATCGATAACTTGAAACTCCTGGTCAAGAATAATCGTTTTTTGCAACTCTTGGTTGTTGGATTTGAGGATGTAGCAGTTTCTTGGGGAGGCGTTGGATAAGCACAAGAAGAATTGTCCACGAAATTGCTACATCCCCAAAGCCAACGGTGATGACGACTTCGTCCCACCGCCGCCAAGAAAGAGTCGCCGCGGGTATTAAGGCTGGTTCTTAGTAATAATAGATTCAGACGGTAAATGTAACAGACCGGGTAAAAATTTGGTATTTTTATCGAACTGTAAAAGTTGTTATACAGCGATTTACCGAATGAATTAATCTTCGGTAAATAATTCAAGGTAAATCGAGCATCGCTTTTTGAAACCGAGGTTTTTCCCGCTCTCGGGTTTTTTTCGTGGATTTTTCGGACCTAAGTTATTATTTTTCGGGTCCCGGAATCCTCAAAAAAATCACACCAGAAATATAACTAAGGGGGTATCAGTTATTTTCTGGTCCGGACGGTACACGTCTTACCTGCATAATTGAGGGCTGTGCCGCCTTGCTTCTGTGTCGCCCGTGACCCTGCATGTCTCTACACCACATCAACTCCACCACCTGCCTGCAAAATCCACAACCCATTCCCCACCCTTAACTCTTTGCAAAACCTAGATCCTTTCTTCTTCCTCTTTTCTTCTCCTGCAATACCAAATACCAATCAACCAAAAAAAAAAAGAGAGAGAAAATAAGAAAAAAGGAAGAAACAGAAAAAAAGGGGTAGAGGAGCTGCCGCCGAGACCACGACACCACACACAACCAGACACCACCAGCCACCGTGACCACCATCACCACCGCGCCAACTTCTCCTTCTTTCTTCTCCTCCTCATCGCTCCGTCGTCGAAGCAGGAGTTCGTCAGCTGCCGCATCGTCTCCTTCCTCCTTTGCTACAGATCGACGCCGCCCAAGCCTCCGCCGCCTTCCTCTTTTCGTGCCGCCACCAGCAGCTGTCGGCCTCCTCCCTAGCGACGCCTCCCTCCTCTCGTGTCGCCTTTCGCCGCCGCCTGTTCGTTTTCCTCGCCTCGCCTCCATTCGCTGCTTCGCCTTGTGTCGTCCGTCACAGACCCGGAACGAGGGTGAGTGACCCGTTTCCTCAACGGGTCAGCTGGAGCTTGGGCTGGCGCGGGTCTAGGCTTGGCGTGGGCCTGTGGCTCATGCCTTGGTCTGGGCCTCTGCACCTGGGCCATAGGCTGACGTATTGGGTTGTTTACTGTGGGCTTGACTGTTGGCCTAGACTGGTTTAAAAAAAAAAACAAACAAGGAAGAATAAAATCTGGAAAAAAAGAGAATAAAATAGAAAATATTAATAATAATTTTGGAGGTAATTTTATAAAAAATATATGATATATGTTGATATATTTTCTGGAAATATATATATTACTAACACACGTTTCTTTTGAATATATATGGTATGATTATAATATGACTTAATGTAAAAACCCGGGTAAAATTTTTGATTTTTACCGGGACTGTAAAAGTCTTTTTACCGTGATTTACTGTTGAATTAATCTTGGGTAATTAATTCAAGGTAAATCGGAAGTCGTTTTTCGTAACCGAGGGTTTTCCCGCGCTCGTGATTTTTCCGTGGATTTTTCGGATTTCGGAATTTCTCGGAAAATCACACCGGAAAATAACTAAGGGGGTATCAGTTATTTTCTGGTCCGGATCGGACCCGCCTGCATTATTGGTTAATCACACACTGCATAGTAAAATCACAGGTTGAATAGTAATATTACGGTTATAAAAAGAAGGAAGCAGAGGAAGAAGAAGAGAAGAGAAAAAAAAGTGAGAGAAAAAGAAAAAGAGGGAAAAAGAAAAAGAGAGAAAAAGAAATAAAAAGAAAAGAAATAAAAAAAAAAGAGAAGAAACAGAAAAATAGAAAAAAAAAGAAAATAGAGAGAGTGGAAAAAAAAGAAAGAAAGAAAAAAAGAAAAAAATTCGGAAAAAGGAAGGAAAATAGAAAAAAAAGAAGAAAAAGAAGAAAACAGAAAAAAAAGAAACCGGAGGAACAGTTCTGTCACCTTCTTCCCGCCTCCATTACTGTTCACCAAACGGAGCTCCGGGCTGCGTCTCGCCACACCGCCACCTCCAGTCGAGTCGTCGTCCCGTCGCCTATCGACCGCTGCTGACCCCGAGCTCTTCCGCCGCCTGTCGCGCGCCGTGGAGTCGTTGACCCGTTATGCGACCCGTGGATCTGCTTCCCCACGCCGCTGACGATGACAACCACCAGCAGCCGCAACAGCAAGCTCCACCGCGACGTCGCCCTTGTCTCGTCGAGCCGTAGCCGTCCTGCTCATCGCCACCGCTTGCCGTGACCGAGGTGAGCTAGGGAGAGGACGACCCGGAAGGGTCGGGCTGACCCGTTCCGTGGCCGGGTTGGATTTTTGAATTTGGGTCAGAACTATTGGACCTGGGCTGTGTGTCACTGGGCCGGCTGCACGGGCCAAGGCCTAAGCTCCTGTCTAGGGCCTGGGTTTAGTGCTGTGCTAGGCCTGGGCCGACACTGTTTGGCCCAGTCCAGTTAAAAAAAAATAATAAAAAAAATAATATATATATGTATATATACATATAGGTATTTATTTATATCTGATATTTAATTTTGAAAAAAAATAAATATATTTCCTTTGAGAAAATTTTGATCAAATTAATTCTGGTAGTTGAGAAAAATATAAACATATATATACTTTGATAAATAATTAAGTTATGTTTGGAAAACTATTATTATTTGGAAAAAAATATATGATTACCATGAAATTAATTTCTGGAAATTTTATATATTATTTTCCCTGGAAAATTATATGTTATGGAATATATATATATGTACTTTGAAATTAAGGGTAATTATAATTTTGTGTTGGAAAATATTATTATATATAGAAAAAGATAAATACTATATAAATATTTTCTGAAAACTATAAATAGGTTATTATTTTTCTGGAAAAATTATGGAGATTGTAATTTTGGAAAATTATAATTATTTTATGAAAATATTTTGAAAAGAATTTTAATTAAAGTATGGTACCGAAATTATATTCGGATATACGTACGGTAAAATATTTTCGGTAAATGGAAATAATAAAGGATAAGAACCGGGATGGGTAATTTCACAGTTTGGCATCATAGCATACCGATTATGTGCATTCATATGTATATATAGTTTTGTTGTATAGGTTTGGATATCGGGCAGTTTCCCGAGGAGCCGGCGTCGGACCGGTCATTGTTTCCGGAGTTGAGTAATCGGCCAAGGTGAGGATGGATTTCCTTCAATATGTGCCTGTATTACTCGGTTATTTTGTTCTGTGGATTATTGCATTTGTTGAGTATTGTGTTTGTTGTGGTTTGTCTCGGGATGTTAATTCCATGGTCTTGATTGTTGTCGGGATGTTTATCCCATGTTGGTTTTTGGGATGTTTATCCCCGTGTCGATTTTCTGTGTCTTTTGGAATAAGTATAATGGATTAATTAATAAATTGTGAAAGGATGTCGATCCTTGATTTTTGGATGGGATGTCTATCCCGGTATTTTGGTTAGGGATGTCGATCCCTGTGATTTGATTTTAAATGATGATAATATAATTGTCACGTGGTAAGTAGAGGTACGACCGGATGGTTTGAGACTGTTTTGTGGTGCCATGATCTGGGTTACTTGTGATGGGCATGTTGATGCAGGTTTGATTGGGATGTTGATCCCTGAGTTTGTTATTGGGATGTTGATCCCGGGTTCTTTTTGATCTGGCACCAGGAACAGGTTGATAACCAGGTCTGACCCCTAGCTTATCCGTGACGGGGCCCGGAAAGATAAAATTGGAAATTGGATTTTTATTTGAGTCTTTTTGGTCTTGGACCGATTTTGGGTCCAGTCTTTCGGTTTGGTATGTATTTGGCAGTTTTTGCTTGTTTTTGGACCTTGAGTTTTATAGTGTGCATATTGATTGTCTTTCCTTCGTCGGTGAGCACTTCGGACTCACCCCTCACCTGCGGGCTTTCATCCCGTAAGATGAGTTAATTGTGGTACAGGTTTGATGCATACCAGACAGGCTGCAGCGTTATCCCTTGGACAGGGCTTGGATCCATAGTTTGCATCTTTGTCGCATACAGTGTTTATGTGAGTTATAAGTCTTCCGCTGTGCAGTTATTTGAGTTATTGGGCCATTGGGCCATTGGGCCGGTTTTGTTATTTATTGTTGTTTTTATTATGGGCTGTTGAGCCCGGTTATCTGTTGTATACACTGTATGCTGGATTATGTTGGGTTGGGTTGTCACAGTTCCGGCACGTGTTTACTCTGTACGGTAAATACGGGTCGCGGCGTTTCATTTTGGTAGCGGAGCGGGCGTTAGGTCTTGTTGGGCAGTCTTTGTGTGTTTGTTGTCTTGTTTGCATAGTTCGCTCCATTTGTTTATTATTTTATGTCATTTAGTTGGTGCATTATGGATCCAGTCGAGGGACGCCAGCTGTCGCAGAACATACACATATGAGGTAATGATGCCATAAATAAGCGAAAATACAAATATTATTAATATTGCTAATATCGAAAGTACAAAGGGAAATATTACATGATATTTGATATTTTATAAAAATAAAAATAAAGTTAACGATTTGGAACGACGTTGACACGGAAACTTTTTGGGTCGCTGTTGATGTTGACCGTGACCCTATCGCTCCACGAGAACCACATGTCGCCTCTGTCGTTCTGGCCAGGAATCTCGAACCGGTTAGCTTGAGGGAATCGGAGTGGGATGAGATCGTGATCGTCCCGTGGTTGCCACTGTGTCTCCGTCAGAAGAACCATGTTCGGCTTATATTGGTTCTTCAAGTCCCTCAGGGTACGCGAGAACTCCTGGGCACGCCTTGCTACTCCTCTGCAGTTCCAAACCAGTGGCCATGCCTTTGGCCAAGTTGGAGGTAGCCGATTCATTATGGGCATGCTTTGAGCCGTCATCGAGAGCTGGTAGTAGGCGCCTTGCTCCACAGTCTAGCAAGTGGACTCCAGGTTGAACTCCAGTAGCCTTTCGGAAATGAAGAACATCACGCAGTTTGCTGATCCGTAGTATGAGGTCCTCAGAGTTCCATGGTCCTCTAGGAAGAAGGTCTCTTCCATGGGAGTGACGAAGAACCTTGATGAGTAGAGCTCGTCGACGAAGACTAGACGTGGCATCCTGCCGAGTTCGTTCGGTAGCTCTTCAGCACGCACGTTGACCATGCTGTAGGCCAGTCGGTTCCTTTTGCCAAGATTGGCACCTTCGACGAAGAAGACTGATGAGGGAGCAGGCATCTTGTTTTGGACGTCTTGGGTTTTGTTTTACGAACGTTGTGTGTTATTTGTCTGAACGGTTTGTTTGCTTTTAAAATGCTTTTGACGATTTACACATCACCGCTCCTTCTTTTATACTCTTATAGGGAGCGTGATTACCGTTTTTTATTTTCAAGATTTTGCTTTTTGAAATTTTCCGTTGCTTTCATTTATTGCCTTGTTACTTTACGCGTTTCTCTGACTACCGTGCCAGAGTTTTTCAGCCTTTTTCCATCTCTTGATTTTTTTTCGCTCTGGCTACTTTGTCTTTTCTTCCATGGTCTTTCTATATTTTTCTTGCATCTTTTATCACATGCATTCGTGACCGTTAAGGCTAGACTGATGGGATCACACCTCGAGTAGAGCGCATGTGCGACAAGGTTACAGCTGTTTGGACACCGTGGAGTGATGCGAGCCTTGACAGACATTTTTGGCTCACGCGGAAATTGTGAACAAGTGGGTAACGTTTCTTTCGAGGGACACAGGACGTGCTCGTGATCATCGTCGTGCGAGTTAACGAAACAGACGTCACCGTTAGCTGTGCGAGTTACGTTTCGTGATTCGAGGATGTTCACGTCCGATACGAGCACCGTTCATGAAAACATGTTTTTGTTTTAACTTCTTTATGTTTTGATTTTGTTAAACGAGTTTTGCTTTTAATTTATTTATATTTAATTTTATATTCTTATAGTTGATTTTTATTTTGTTTTGAGATGTTTTATTTTTTCTGTTTAAACAAGAGATTTCATAACACAAGAGATTTTGATTTGAAAATAAACTTATTTTATTTATTTCATACGGTTTTACAACAGGAGAAGAAGTACTCTATGGAGCTACTTGCTTCTCTAGGTCTTTTACAAGTTTCTGTACGTTCTTCATGTGAGGGAAGAGTTCCGCGCACTCCAGTTCGATTTGCGCCACCGCCGAGCTGATCTTCTTCAGTGAGATGTTCAGCTGCGTCAGCGTCTGCTGTGGAGTGCTGCTTTCAGCAGTAGCCTTGCCTTTCCTATCCTCAGCTTCTTTGGGAGCACGCTTCTTCCGGCGTCTTCGAGAGACCACCATATGTTCTTTCAGGCCGACGATGTTCGTCTTGAAGCGTTTCTTCGGAGGTTCTTCATCGGAGCTTGTCGGGAAAGCAGTGCCACCGATGTAGCTATTGTTCTCGGAGTCTGAGGTCGTTCTTGATCTCAGTGGAGAGTCCATGACTGTGTGTGAGTATGCCAGTCATGAGGTTTGGTTCTTATAGAGGACGAGATGTCGCTTAAGGGTATAAGCGGTATCTCGGGTTGAGGTTGGACACCTGGCAGAGTGTGCCAGAAGCTTATCGTGGTAGGACCCAAGGATAAGACGGAATTTCGGGGACAAAATTATTTTTAAGGTGGGTAGACTGTAACAGCCCGGGTAAAATTTTTGATTTATACCGGAACTGTAAAAGTCTTTTTACCGTGATTTACTGTTGAATTAATCATGGGTAATTAATTCAAGGTAAATCGGAAGTTATTTTTCGTAACCGAGGGTTTTCCCGCGCTCGTGATTTTCCCGTGGATTTTTCGGAACTAAGTTGGTATTTTTCGGGTTTCGAAATTTCTCGGAAAATCACACCGGAAAATAACTAAGGGAGTATCAGTTATTTTCTAGTCCGGATCAGACCCGCCTGCATTATTGGTTAATCACACACTGCATAGTAAAATCACAGGTTGAACAGTAATATTACGGTTATAAAAAGAAGGAAGCAGAGGAAGAAGAAGAGAAGAGAAAAAAAAGAGAGAGAAAAAGAAAAAGAGAGAAAAAGGGGGAAAAAAAAAAGAAATAAAAAGAAGAGAAGAAACAGAAAAATAGAAAAAAAAAAGAAAACAGAGAGAGTGGGAAAAAAAAAAAAGAAAGAAAGAAAAAAAAAGAAAAGAAAATCGAAAAAATGAAGGAAAATAGAAAAAAAAAGAAAAAGAAGAAAACAGAAAAAAAAAAACCGGAGGAACAGTTCTATCATCTTCTTCCCGCCTCCATTACTGTTCACCAAACGGAGCTTCGGGCTGAGTCTCGCCACACCGCCACCTCCAGTCGAGTCGCCGTCCCGTCGCCTATCGACCGCCGCTGACCCCGAGCTCTTCCGCCGCCTGACGCGCGCCGTGGAGTCATTGACCCGTCGTGCGACCTGCGGATCTGCTTCCCCGCGCCGCTGACGATGACAACCACCAGCAGCCGCAGCAGCAAGCTCCACCGCGACGTCGCCCTTGTCTCGTCGAGCCGTGGCCGTCCTGCTCATCGCCACCGCTTGCCGTGACCGAGGTGAGCTAGGGAGAGGACGACCCGGAAGGGTCGGGCTGACCCGTTCCGTGGCCGGGTTGGATTTTTGAATTTGGGTCAGAACTATTGGATCTGGGCTGTGTGTCACTGGGCCGGCTGCACGGGCCAAGGCCTAGGCTCCTGTCTAGGGCCTGGGTTTGGTGCTGTGCTAGGCCTGGGCCGACACTGTTTGACCCAGTCCAGTTAAAAATAAATAATAAAATAAAAATAATATATATATGTATATATATAGGTATTTATTTATATCTGATATTTAATTTTGAAAAAAATAAATATATTTCCTTTGAGAAAATTTTGGTCAAATTAATTCTGGTAGTTGAGAAAAATATAAACATATATATACTTTGATAAATAATTAAGTTATGTTTGGAAAACAATTATTATTTGGAAAAAAATATATGATTACCATGAAATTAATTTCTGGAAATTTTATATATTATTTTCCCTGGAAAATTATATGTTATGGAATATATATATATATATATGTTCTTTGAAATTAAGGGTAATTATAATTTTGTGTTGGAAAATATTATTATATATAAAAAAAGATAAATACTACATAAATATTTTCTGAAAACTATAAATAGGTTATTATTTTTCTGGAAAAATTATGGAGATTGTAATTTTGGAAAATTATAATTATTTTATGAAAATATTTTGAAAAGAATTTTAATTAAAGTATGGTACCGAAATTATATTCGGATATACGTACGGTAAAATATTTTCGGTAAATGGAAATAATAAAGGATAAGAACCGGGATGGGTAATTTCGCAGTTTGGCATCATAGCATACCGATTATGTGCATTTATGTGTATATATGGTTTTGTTGTATAGATTTGGATATCGGGCAGTTTCCCGAGGAGCCGGCGTCGGACCGGTCATTGTTTCCGGAGTTGAGTAATCGGCCAAGGTGAGGATGGATTTCCTTCAATATGTGCCTGTATTACTCGGTTATTTTGTTTTGTGGATTATTGCATTTGTTGAGTATTGTGTTTGTTGTGGTTTGTCTCGGGATGTTAATCCCATGGTCTTGATTGTTGTCGGGATGTTTATCCCATGTTGGTTTTTGGGATGTTTATCCCCGTGTCGATTTTCTGTGTCTTTTGGAATAAGTATAATGGATTAATTAATAAATTGTGAAAGGATGTCGATCCTTGATTTTTGGATGGGATGTCTATCCCGGTATTTTGGTTAGGGATGTCGATCTCTGTGATTTGATTTTAAATGATGATAATATAATTGTCACGTGGTAAGTAGAGGTACGACCGGATGGTTTGAGACTGTTTTGTGGTGCCATGATCTGGGTTATTTGTGATGGGCATGTTGATGCCGGTTTGATTGGGATGTTGATCCTTGAGTTTGTTATTGGGATGTTGATCCCGGGTTCTTTTTGATCTGGCACCAGGAACAGGTTGATAACTAGGTCTGCCCCTAGCTTATCCGTGACGGGGCCCGGAAAGATGAAATTGGAAATTGGATTTTTATTTGAGTCTTTTTGGTCTTGGACCGGTTTTGGGTCCAGTCTTTCGGTTTGGTATGTATTTGGCAGTTTTTGCCTTTTTTTGGACCTTGAGTTTTATAGTGTGCATATTGATTGTCTTTCCTTCGTCGGTGAGCACTTCGGACTCACCCCTCACCTGCGGGCTTTCATCCCGTAGGATGAGTTATTTGTGGTACAGGTTTGATGCATTCCAGACAGGCTGCGGCGTTATCCCTCGGATAGGGCTTGGATCCATAGTTTGCATCTATGTCGCATACAGTGTTTATGTGAGTTATAAGTCTTTCATTGTGCAGTTATTTGAGTTATTGGGCCATTGGGCAGGTTTTGTTATTTATTGTTGTTTTTATTATGGGCTGTTGAGCCCGGTTATCTGTTGTATACACTGTATGCTGGATTATGTTGGGTTGGGTTGTCACAGTTCCGGCACGTGTTTACTGTGTACGGTAAATACGGGTCGGGGCGTTTCACTTAAAAAAATACTATCTTATGATTAATTTTTAAAAAAGGATATACGTACTGTGGATATCTTGGAATATATATATATATATATACTGTTATTTTTTGGAAATATATATATAGCTTACATAAATTATATTTTCTGGAAAAATAGTTATAAAATTATGAGAGTATATCTTCAAGAAAGAAAATAAATATATGTTATATGATTTTAAGTGAAATAATGACTTTGACATATTATTACTTTTGAGGAATGAAGGTAAAAATGATATGAATATAATCTTTTGAAATTAATATATGGTAAATACCTTATGGAAAAATATAAGATTGGGATAAATAAATGTAAAAATATTTTGGAAAGAGTTTTAACGGAATAGAATACAAAAGTTATATTCGGATATACGTGCGATATAATATTTTCGGTAAAGGATAATAAAAAAGATAAGTAACTGGGATGGTGTTATATTTAATTTACAATTTATGGCATCATAGCATACCAATTATGTGCATTTATGTGAGCATGTTGTTTTGTTGTGTAGGTTTTGATATCGGACAGTTTCTCGAGGAGCCGGCTTCAGACCGGTTATTGTCTTCAGAGTTGAGTAATCGGCTAAGGTGAGGATGGATTTCTTTTGATATGTGCCTATATTACTCGGTTATTGTGTTTGATGATTGTTGCACTATTAAGTGTTGCATTTGTTGTGGTTTGATTTGGGATGTTTATCCCAGTACTATGATTTGATTTTGGGATGTTTATCCCCATGCATTGAGTTTTTGGGATGTTTATCCCTGTGTCTTTTTGGTATAAAGAATAATGGATTAAATAATAAGATGTGATAAGGATGTCGATCCTTGGTTTTGGATTGGGATGTCTATCCCGGTGTTTTGGTTAGTGATGTTGATCCCTGAGGTTTGGTTTTGTATGATGATGATATAATTGTCACGGGGTAAGTAGAGGTACGACCGGATGGTAAGAGACTGTTTTGTGGTGGCCATGATCTGGGTTACTTGTGATGGGCATGTTGATGCCGGTTTGATTGGGATGTTGATCCCTGAGATTTGTTATTGGGATGTTGATCCCGGGTTCTTTTGATATGGCACCAGGAACAGGTTGATAACATGGTACGACCCTAACTTATCCGTGACGGGGTCCGGAAAGATAAAATTGGAAATTGGATTTTTGTTTAAGTCTTTTTGGTCTTGGACCAGTTTTGGGTCGAGTCTTTTGGATTGGTATATTTTGGTTGTTATGCCTGTTTTCGACCTTGAGTATGTTATAGTGTTGCATATTGATTGTCTATCCATGGTTGGTGGGCACTTCGGACTCACCCTGTAGGTTGAGTTATTTGTGGTTCAGGTATGATGCATTCCAGACAGGCTGCGGCGTTATCCCTCGGACAGGACTCGGATCTATTAGTTTGCATCAGGTTTTGCATATGATGATATTGAGTCTAAATGCTTCCGCTGTGCTATATTTTGGATCCCCGGGTTTGGGTGACATGTTTTGATGTTGGGCCGATGGGCCAGATTTTTTTTATGTTTATGACGTGACGTTGGGCCGTTGGGCCGGTTTCTTTGATATATTCATTGATATTATCTTTGGGCTATTGGGCTATGTTTCATGTTATATTTACTGTTGTACAGTTTCGTCATGTGTTTACTGAGACTGGTAAATACGGGTCGGGGCGTTTCATTTTGGTAGCGGAGCGGGCGGTAGGTAAGGGTGATTGTTTTGCATATTTGTTGTGCATAACTCGCTCCATATGTTTATTGTTTTGCATTTTTTGTCGTTTAGTTAGTACATGATGGATCCAGTTGAGGGATGCCAGCTTGCCACAGAACATTCATATAAGAGGTAATTGACGCCATAAACATGCAGAAATATAAATATTATTAATATTACTAATGTTAATAATACATTATCATTATTATTTAAATTATTCATCTTCTTGGCACAACGTTGACCCTGAAGCTATTGGGGTCATTGGTAATGTTGACCCTGATGCTATCGTTCCACGAGAACCACATATCGCCCGAGTTGTTTTAGCCAGGAAGCTCGAACCGGTTTGCTGGAGGAAACCGAAGCGGGATGACACCGTGATTGTCTTCAGGCTGCCACTGGGTCTCCGTGAGCAGAACCATGTTGGGCTTGTACTGGTTCTTCAGATCTCTCAAGGTACGTGAAAACTCCTGGGAATGCCTAGCGATTCCTCTATAGTTCCACACCAGCAGTCGGGCCTTTGGCCAAGTTGGGGGTAACCGAGATACTCTGGGCATGCTCTGGGCAGTCATCGAGAGCTTGTAGTGGGTACCTTGATCTAGGAATTGGCAAGTGGGCTCTAGGTTGAATTCCTGAAGTCTTTCAGAAATGAAAAACATGACGGAATTGGCCGAGCCATACAAGGAGGTCCTCAGGGTGCTTTGGTCCTCTAGGAAGAACGTCTCTTCCATGGGAGTGATGAAGAACCTGGAGGAGTAGAGTTCGTCGACGAAGACCAGACGAGGCTTCCAACCGATTCCTTCTTCCGAGGGAGGCACCCTCAACGAAGAAGACAGATGATGGAGCAGGCATGTTGTCTCGACACGTTGTGTTTTTTTTTTCTGAACGTTGTGTTTTCTTTGCCTGAGCGTTTTGTTTTCTTTTGGATGCTTTGTGGTTTTTGCTTTCTGTTGTTTTGCCTTTTATAGAAAAATGTTTACCTGTTTTTTCAAAGTATAGACCCCACCTGTTCCCGAAAAAAAAAAGAAGGTAAAAAAAGAGAGAGAAAAGAAAAGAGAACGAAATAGTAA
Source organism: Turnera subulata (assembly GCA_028386065.3). Classification (NCBI taxonomy): domain Eukaryota; kingdom Viridiplantae; phylum Streptophyta; class Magnoliopsida; order Malpighiales; family Passifloraceae; genus Turnera; species Turnera subulata. The sequence continues at coordinate 54,138 of JAKUCV010007265.1, forward strand.
AGAAAAAGAAAAAAAAGAAAAAAAAGAAAAAATAAGAAGGAATAGAAAAGAGAAAAAAATAATAAAGTAAAAGAAAAGAAAAGGGAAGAGGAAAAAAAAAGAAGAGAAAAAAACAGTAAAAAAAAGAAAAAAAAGAAAGAAAAAAATAATATTTTTCGGGGATAGGAAAAGTAGATTCTTTTCACAAAACTCCAAACCGTTTTCATTCTTCAAGGTGTTGCTTTTTGAAAATTTTGTCGTTGCCTCATTTATTTTTTCATCACTTTGTGTATTGTCGGGGTACAAACGCAAGTATTTTTCAGCCCCTTTTCCATCTCACAATTTTCTTCCGCCCTGGCTATCTTGGCGTTTCTTTTTATGTTTTTTTTCTATATTTTCTACATCTTTTATCACATGCATCCATGATCGTTGTGGCTAGAATGATGGGACCATACCTCGGGTAGAGTGCATGTGCGACAAGGTTACACCTGTTTGGACATCATGGAGGGATACGATATCTAGAAGATGTTTTGGGCTTGTGGACAGGTGGATATTGTTTCTTTCGAGGGACACAGGACATTCTCGTAATCATCACCTTGCGAGTTAACGGACTTCTTTTCACAAGAAGAACCGACATCTCCCTCAGTTATGCGAGTTGCGTTTCCCTGGTTCGAGGACCTATACGACCGATCTAGAGCGATGGGCGTGGAAACATGTTTTGTTTTAATTTCTTTATGCTTGATTTTATTTCCTTCTTATTGGTTTTCTTCTGCTTTAAATTATTTTTTTTTGTTTCACATAAGTTTTTATATTATAAAGAGAGATTTGTTTTTAAAAAGGAAAAAGCTTGTTTATTTATTTCTCATAACAATTTTACAATAGAGCAGGAGTACCCTATGGGGTTACTTGCTTCTCTAGATCTTTTACAAGTTTTTGTATGTTCTCGATCTGAGCAGAGAGTCTCGTACACGCCAGTTCGATCTGCATCACCGCCGAGCTGACCTTCTTCAGTGAAGTGTTCAGGTGCTTCAGTGTCTGCAGTGATGTATCGCTGGGAACAGTTGCCTTACCCTTCATATCATCAGCATCCGTGCGACCAGATGGCTTCTCTTTGCCGGTAGATTTCTTTCACCGTCTCCTGGAGACGACCATATGCTCTTTCAGACCGACAATGTTCGTCTTGAAGCGTTTCTTTGGAGGTTCTTCATCAGAGTCTGTCATGAAGGGGTTCACACCACCGTTGTAGCTCAGCACCTCTGAGTCAGAAGTCGTCCTAGTTCTTAAGGGAGAATCCATGGCAGAGAGTGGTTTGCCCGTTATCAGGGTTGGTTTTTTTATAAGGGAGCCAGAGACACGTAAGGGCATAAACGGGATATCGTGTTGAGTTCGGACAGCTGGAAGAGTGTATCAGAAGCTTATCATGGTAGGACCCACAGATAAGACGGAATTTCGAGGATGAAATTCTTTTTAAGTTGGGTAGAATGTAACAGCCCGGGTAAAAATTTGGTATTTTTACCGGACTGTAAAAGTCGTTATACAGCGATTTACCAAATGAATTAATCTTGGGTAATTAATTCAAGGTAAATCGAGCATCGCTTTTCGAAACCGAGGTTTTTCCCGCGCTCGGGATTTTTTCGTGGATTTTTTTGACCTAAGTTGGTATTTTTCGGGTCCCAGAATCATCAGAAAAATCACACCAGAAATATAACTAAGGAGGTATCAGTTATTTTCTGGTCCGGACGGTACACGTCTTACCTGCAAAATTGAGGTCTGCGCCGCCTTGCTTCTGTGTCGCCCGTGACCCTGCATGTCTCTACACCACATCAACTCCACCACCTGCCTGCAAAATCCACAACCCATTCCCCACCCTTAACTCTTTGCAAAACCTAGATCCTTTCTTCTTCCTCTTTTCTTCTCCTGCAATACCAAATACCAATCAACCAAAAAAAAAGAGAGAAAATAAGAAAAAAGGAAGAAACAGAAAAAAAAAGGGGAGAGGAGCTGCCGCCGAGATCACCACACCACACACAACCAGACACCATCAGCCACCGTGACCACCATCACCACCGTGCCACCTTCTCCTTCTTTCTTCTCCCCCCCATCGCGCCGCCGTCGAAGCAGGAGTTCGTCAGCTGCCGCGTCGTCTCCTTCCTCCTTTGCTACAGATCGACGCTGCCCAAGCCTCCGCCGCCTTCCTCTTTCCGTGCCGCCACCAGCAGCTGTCGGCCTCCTCCCTAGCGACGCCTCCCTCCTCTCGTGTCACCTTCCGCCGCCGCCTGTTCGTTTTCCTCGCCTCGCCTCCATTCGCTGCTTCGCCTTGTGTCGTCCGTCACAGACCCGGAACGAGTGTGAGTGACCAGTTTCCTCAACGGGTCAGCTGGAGCTTGGGCTGGTGCGGGTCTGGGCTTGGCATGGGCCTCTGCACCTGGGCCAAAGGCTGACCTGTTGGGTTGTTTACTGTGGGCTTGACTGGTGGCCGAGACTGGTTTTAAAAAAAAAAACAAACAATGAAGAATAAAATCAGAAAAAAAGAGAATAAAATGGAAAATATTAATAATAATTTTGGAGGTAATTTTCTGAAAAATATATGATATATGTTGATATATTTTCTGGAAATATATATATTACTAGCACACTTTTCTTTTGAATATATATGGTATGATTATAATATGACTTAAAAAAAAATACTATCTTATGATTAATTTTTAAAAAAGGATATATGTACTGTGGATATCTTGGAATATATATATATATATATATATATATATATATATATTTTATTTTCTGGAAATATATATATAGCTTTCATAAATTATATTTTCTTGGAAAACTAGTTATAAAATTATAAGAGTATATCTTCAAGAAAGAAAATAAATATATGTTATATGATTTTAAGTGAAATAATGACTTTGACATATTATTACTTTTGAGGAATGAAGGTAAAAATGATATGAATATAATATTTTGAAATTAATATATGGTAAATACCTTATGGAAAAATATAAGATTGGGATAAATAAATGTAAAAATATTTTGGAAAGAGTTGTAACGGAATAGAATACCGAAGTTATATTCGGATATACGTGCGATATAATATTTTCGGTAAAGGATAATAAAAAAAAAGATAAGTAACTGGGATGGTGTTATATTTAATTTACAGTTTATGGCATCATAGCATACCAATTATGTGCATTTATGTGAGCATGTTGTTTTGTTGTATAGGTTTTGATATCGGGCAGTTTTCCGAGGAGCCAGCTTTGGACCGGTTATCGTCTTCAGAGTTGAGTAATCGACTAAGGTGAGGATGGATTTCCTTTGATATGTGCCTATATTACTCGGTTCTTGTGTTTGATGATTGTTGCACTGTTAAGTGTTGCATTTGCTGTGGTTTGATTCGGGATGTTTATCCCAGTACCATGATTTGATTTTGGGATGTTTATCCCCGTGCATTGAGTTTTTTGGATGTTTATCCCTGTGTCTTTTTGGTATAAAGAATAATGGATTAAATAATAAGATGTGATAAGGATGTCGATCCTTGGTTTTTGATTGGGATGTCTATCCTGGTGTTTTGGTTAGGGATGTTGATCCCTGAGATTTGGTTTTGTATGATGATGATATAATTGTCACGGGGTAAGTAGAGGTACGACCGGATGGTTAGAGACTGTTTTATGGTGGCCATGATCTGGGTTACTTGTGATGGGCATGTTGATGCTGGTTTGATTGGGATGTTGATCCCGGGTTCTTTTGATCTGGCACCAGGAACAGGTTGATAACCTAGTACGACCCTAGCTTATCTGTGACGGGGCTCGGAAAGATAAAATTGAAAATTGGATTTTTGTTTAAGTTTTTTTGGTCTTGGACCAGTTTTGGGTCGAGTCTTTTGGATTGGTATATTTTGGTTGTTATGCCTGTTTTCGACCTTGAGTATGTTATAGTGTTGCATATTGATTGTCTATCCATGGTTGGTGGGCACTTCGGACTCACCCTGTAGGTTGAGTTATTTGTGGTTCAGGTATGATGCATTCCAGACAGGCTGCGGCGTTATCCCTCGGACAGGACTCGGATCTATTAGTTTGCATCAGGTTTTGCATATGATGATATTGAGTCTAAATGCTTCCGCTGTGCTATATTTTGGATCCTCGGGTTTGGGTGACATGTTTTGATGTTGGGCCGATGGGCCAGATTTTTTTTATGTTTATGACGTGACGTTGGGCCGTTGGGCCGGTTTCTTTGATATATTCATTGATATTATCTTTGGGCTATTGGGCTGTGTTTCATGTTATATTTACTGTTGTACAGTTTCGTCACGTGTTTACTGAGACTGGTAAATACGGGTCCGGGCGTTTCAGTAAAGTTTTGACATGGCTAACAAATCACTATTTAGTTTTCTTATACCATATATCAATGTTGTGAAAATCGGACCGGACTGGCTGGTTCGACCGGGTTAACCGCAAACCGTTTTCAAGAACCTTAAAATGAGTTTTTCTGTGGATAAGGTTTGACCGGACAGTTTTCTCAGTTTTAGTTGAACCGTTCGAACTAGACCCGGTTTTCCCAGGTGAACAACTTAGAAATTTTCTTTTTTTTTTTCCCAAAAATTATAATAATATGTATTTCGTGTTTATTAATTTAATTTACCACTATTATTTTTCTAAATTTTTATATTACAAAAAATTACACTTTAGCATATCATAATGTACAATAGTTTTTTTTCATTATTAATCACATATATATAATAAATATTAGTTTACGATTGGACCCGATTGGGCCCTAGTTTTTTGAACCTTCACTTTTTCCGGTTCGATAGCCGGTCCGGTTTTTAAAACCTTGCTATATATATTGTGATTTGTGACAATGGCTTGAGGTTTTCCAGCTCTAATTAATACTTCCCAAAATCCTCTTTTTTGCTACAGGACTCTATTCCAATCCAATCCCTTTTTTAATTTATTTTATTTCAAAAAATATATTTTTTAAAAAAATCATTTTTAATTTATTTTATTTCAAAAAATAATTTTTTAAAAAAATCATTTCAATAAAATGGTTATTTATTGCAGATTCAAACAACTTGATAACCATAGGAAGTGACCTTTTTCTTTTTTGAGAGACATAGGAAGTGACCTTAAAGTTGCAAAAAATTCAGGCTTTCTGCTCATATAATCTTTTCCATGTGACAAAAGGTGTGTGTTCCTACGGTTGGATTCTTGTTTTTGCAGGTAAAGATATACAATTTTAATGAATAAAAATTATGAATTTACAGTTTTATTGCTGTGGTGTGCGGTGCAGCACATGTATAAAAATGCTACTTTACCATATAAAAAACAAATTTTACAAAAAAGTTTTGCTGGGCATTAGTCCTTGCTTATACCGTAACAAAGGCTCTCTCCCGCGGTAACACACGCACCTTACCCATTCTCGAGCTGCTTTAATCTCATTCATGTCATAAACATTTCAGTTTGCATTACTATCGTTAAAAGACGTTTGCTGCTTGTCAAATAATAAACATATGCTATGCCTCCAAGTCGGGTGAATTCTCTCTAAATAACTGTTCTCAGTAATTGTGTATGTTTATAGATTACAAAAGAACTACTGATATGTGTTATAGATTACACATATTTATAGAATACTAGTTTTTTTTACGTGCGATGCACGTAGTGTGGTATTGTGTGGTATTATTTTTTTTTCCAGTCACGTAGTATAGTACTAATCATTGTGTTGTGAAGAGTTTATATATAATGAAGACAAAGACAAAGATTTTGTTGCAAACCTATCTGTTGTGAGATCTTGTTACCGTTCTTCTCTATAATTATTTTTTTTATAAATATTATCCTAGTTCATAGTTTTTGCTGATTCTTCAGTGTTTTTTTCTTCATAATTTTACTATTTTATAGTAATTATTATTCTTCTTAATGCTTGGTAGTTGTTAAGAAAATATAAATAAAGACTTATATATCAATCATTTTCTTTAAAAGGACTTATATATAATGTAGACAATCAGTTTTTAATTTAGACGTCGTTGTTGGTAGTTTTCCTCGATTATTCAACTGTTCTTCAATTTTTTTTCCATAGTTTTTATTAATAATAAATTACAAATACATCTGACATGAATTCTTATGATTATTCTTCTACATGATTATTCTATATTCTATTTGTAGATGTTACTGTTGTTCATAGTTTTCGTTGACTCTTCGGCTCTTCTTCCCCATAGTTCTATTATTTTCTAGTAGTTATTGTTCTTTATAATTCTTGGTAGCTGTTGAGAAGATACAAATAGGCTTATATATTAATCATTATCTTGATAGAACTTATATATAAATAGAAATTATAAATAAATGATATAATGTAAACAATTTTTTTTATAATCTAGACAAACGAATACACATTGTTTAGAATTAGTTTTAGTATTATAAAAAGAATTTATAAATCAATTATTGTTTTTTATTCCTTTAATATTCTAATCTATATAATTTCAATTATTAAATTATATTGTTAATAAAAAATATCATTAAATTAAATTATTATTTTTATTGTTATTTTTTAATAGTAGTTGTTCATGTTGGTAGTTTCGTTAACAATTCTATTGTACTTCAATTTTTTTCTTTATAATTCTTGTTGATAATAACTTCAAATATATTAGTCATGAATTATTGTGATAGTACAATGACTACATTTTAAATTCCAGGTGAGTATAAGGACCAAAATTCACTTTATCTCTATTTAGGATTTTGCCATATTTCCTTTGTGGCAGGCAGTGATAAACATAAAGAGAAAGAAGGAGAAGCTTAGCAGGGATGGTTGCTGTATGATATCATGCGTGATGTCGATCAAAAGATTTCCAATGGAATACTTCATAGTTTCCAATTCAGAGCTTAGATTATATGCGATAATCTTAGTTTGGCATCGAAACAATCTTACGTAATAATAATATTAACAATTAATGACTTATAATTTATTAATTATAATAATATTAATAATTATAAAGAAGGGTATTTTTGTAATGACTACTATGCCTTTAGTTCTAATAGAAAAGAGAATGGTAGTTTGGTATTTTAATTTTGCAAGTTTTGGTGACTTGGTGCTTTTTTATATAGTATAGATGTGTTATACCTGATGTTAGCGAGAGACCAGAATAAAAATAATAAAAATATTTTTAATAGAATATTTTATATATATAGGTATGCATTATTGTTAAAAATTATATTGTAGGTGATATTACATGTATCCAAATATCTATAAAATTGCTACTGACAATATGTTTTATTCATATTTAAATAATTTATACTAAGGCTAATATTGATATTTACTTATTTAGTCCAGTTCAGTCCACAGTTAACCAAACATAATTTAGCACAACATTCCCATCTAATGCACCGCATACCAAACGTAATTGGGAACATCACAATTGTCCTGTCCAGTCCAGTCCCGTCCAGTATTCCAAACGCTACCTTTGGATACCTTTTATTTACTAAGAACAAAATAATTAAAATGAGTTAGGGCGCCGAGTACAGAACTAGTTGCAAGATCATTAATTTTCAACTCTCAAGCCATCTCCAAGTATAGCTTTCCTAATTCTTACAGTCAAATCCATAAATACAAACACACCAAACAATCTAAAGAAAAATGTTCTCTAAGATGCAAAATTGTTGTTGCAGATCTTTTGAACCTTCAATGATTCACTAATATTCTCTCTAGCTCCAGCTGATGTCAGTTCTGACATTTAAATTAGATACCGTAGAGTCTTTAAAAACAAACCCGACACCATTATTTAAGATTTTTTTTGACAGAAATTTATCCATTTTTTTTCTTTTCAACCCAGAACCAATTTGAGTGGTTAACAACTACAACACTAGTACCAAAACCTATCAGATGATCCAATTTGAATGGATAACAATTTAAACATGAACACTAGAAGTCTATCAGCTTGATTGATTGCTATGCAGTTACTAGTAATTAAAAAAACCAACTATAACGTTTGGTCTGAAAAAGCTTTTTGGTTAAATGTCAAAACAAATGCAACATTATTGATTAATTAAATTGCAAAGTTTTCACTTTTAACCATCATGGTCCAAGCTTTGGTGGTTTGTATCAACAACAGAAGCAAGTATTGATGGGTTCAATTCAAGCTGGGGGGTCAACATCTACATTAATATATATATATGTACGTGTCTGATCCATATATGCCCACTACACATAGAACAGATTGGCAGCAACTGCATGGATAGATGACGAAGGGAGCTAAAAACTTATTGATTGACGGCCTCAACACTGGTGATATCCGAATAACTCTGCGCAACAGAGGTCATTGATCATGAGTTGTTAAACACATAGGGGTCTCCTTTACTAATGAAGAAGCCCCGCTTCTTCAAAGACTTTTCCAAAGTAAGCTCAAAGCCTTGATGTAATCTGAAATAAGGGGTGTGTATTTTTATTGAATGTTCGGGTTTGAGTACAGAGACAAGGCGCGTGAATAGTGCCCAGGCCTAAATTTTCTAAGTTACATCATGCCGAATAAACAGGCTTTGGGGATATTTATAATGCGGGTGTCTTGAAGGCGGGCTTCTCGGTGGGCTTGGGCTCTCTGCGTAGTGGGCCCGGCGGGTAAAGGCCATGTATCAGACCTTTTCCAAGTAAGCTTCTTTGCTAACTTCTTGCAGTACTCCAAAAAGGAAAGTGGAAGGCGCATACTGATAAGAAATCATTCCATAAAGGGAAATAGGCTTCACAATTACAAGTTCAGCGTTGGAGAATAAGCTAAGATAAGGAACACTTTCTGGGTTGAGTGGCAGGAAAAATACTGTTGCCTTGCCTCCAATGCATCGGAAAAAATACTGTGGCCACCAGTGGACTTCTGAATACCACTGATTAAAACCAAAAATGGAAAAAAAATGGACAAGCACATTTCTTAGTTACAAGCAAGTGGCAGATAAAAACTTTTGCCACTCAGGTTGAATCACTGAATATTACAGAAATAATCATGATAAAGATGGAGATACTATGAACTATATCAGATGCTTAAACGGTTTTATAGTGAGAAAGGTTCGATGCTGAAGAGTTGCTTGCCAATGCCAACTCTTTTTCCTGTTGTTCCTTGAGAAATCCCTGAGCAGTAGCTGTCACAATCTTAAAGAGAAAGCTGATAAGCATGAGACATAAGACAGTATTCCAGATCGAAGCAAAAGACAAGCCCTCCTTCTTCACCTGGAAAAATTACTGTAGAAGGCGTCATGCCTCAGATGAACAAGGAGTACCGGTAATGGCCTAAATACACCATATCTAGACAAGGCAACTTCAACCCTCCATCCAGAACTGCCTTAGGCTCGCTTATATCTCCCTTCCAAATAAAATTGGACTCTGCAAGTCTTTCTATACTAGGACATGCAAATGCTAAGAGAGCATTTTCAAGTACATTTGGATACATTTGCAAAGCATAAAAACTGATGGCAGCGCGTAAATGAGGATGGTAATGTTTAGTCTGTTTCCTATGCAGTTCTTACCTCAGTGTTTGCAATTGGAGGCATGGGTGCCATATACTTGTTTCTGATGGCTTGTAGTTTCAGAACAAGGTTTGGAAGGATGTCCACGAGCCCGGGAACAAAACCAAGCAATTTAAGGTTTACTAATATACCATTGTTCATCCCTATTTTGTACTTGTTGCAGCAAATATAGTGTCTAGTACATGCATCATTTATCAATCTTTCGGACAAGCAAAGTGAGCCGTCAATAAATTTTCTTGCGCTAGTGAAATTACCTTCACTTGTTGGCGATCCTAACAAGGTAAGCCAGACTAGTTAACATTTCATCAAAACTCTTAAGCAGAAAACTCTAAAGATCAACTCCGAACCAAGCAAATCGATGATGGATCACTTGAAATGATACAAATGACCATACAATGATACAAAGGAGTTAAACAGGATGTTTCCGGTATCCAGAAATAGTGTATACATAGATTCTGGAAAAGGAAATTGAAGTTAATGGTAATCTATAAACTACTCGGGTTTAGTGTGATGTGAAGAGGAGCAAGGTTGGACTAAATAAACTAGCAACTTTCTGAAGAAGAGAGATATGATCTTGCAATCAGGCTCAGTGGACATTTTGTGCTTCAGGTTTTTCTTTTTTTGGGGTTCCTTTATTTAAGTCATGTTCAGTTGACATTCTTCTCACTTTCATTAACATAAAGCTTGCATAGAACAGTAATGAAAATGATTAAACTACATAAATCTCTTGTTAGCCGTGACTATGCATTCAGTGATAGAAATTAATTTGCTGACAAGTTTCTTGTAGCCTGTTTTCTGTTACATTATAAGAATCTATTAAGAAATGAATTAGCAATGCTTTTTGTGTCTTTAAAAGGGAAAGGACAAAAGAACCACGCTGTATCTTACATGATTCTTAATTATACTGGACAATTATTTATAAGAAAATTATGTTAGAAAGCTCATTTGATTATTGTTTTGACTTTTCATGGCTTCTCTGTGAGGCCAGCTGCACAAGGTGTCTCTTCAAGTAGTTCTATAGTTGACCAATATCTCTCATTTTCTACTTTATGTCCAATAATATATATTACTCATTCCTTATGATCCTTAACAGGACCGTAGTTTTTATCTGACAAACAAACTACAATCCTGGCAAATTGTATACTTGAAGTATTGACTCACGTCATACGCATTTGCGCCAACTACAAACTGGGTTGGGTTATGAACTGTTATTCCAAGGATGTCACCATAGCAAATACTTCCTTGTTGGGTAACAGATGGGCTTATGGCATTATCATTGGTGTCATATTAATGAGATGATGTATTAGAAAATGAATCATTAAAGGAAGTCCATTAGAAGAAGTATCCCAAACTCTAGCTATCATCATCAGAAAAAACAGTGAAAAAAAGAACGCTCCCAGCCGTCATCTGCACAGGCCAAGGCCTGCCAGCACCTCCCAGCAATGATCCGCCTGAAATCTCTATGGTGGCACTGGCAGCAGGCTCAGGCCAAAACTCGTCGCCCCATTCTAGCAAGGAGCCACCAGAAGTTACCATGGAAGCCGCTGAACCACCACAACCACCCTCTGCTTCCTTTAAAGAAGAAAGGAAATAATTATTAGCAATCATTAATCGAACAATAATAAACTCCATCATCTGCATTTACTGTTGCATAAACACAGACATGGAATGCAGAAGTTAATTCCTTTTTTCCAAGTAGATAAAGGACAAGATCGTAGCAGCATATTGTACTTTCTGGTGGGGAAATTACTCATTAATCCAAGAATGAAGTTGTGACTCTTCGTATTCTGGTGACGCTACTACAGAAGTACCATATCTTTCCCTCGATTGCTGAATGCAACGTTTTCAATATCTGTCTCCATGTTCTAGTTGTGCCTTATCTATTGATGCAATAAAGTTTGTATATATTAAATTGTCCATCAACTTTAGCTCAGACGAGCATGTATTTACAATTTCTCGTGCATGAATTTGTGATTAAGAATGAAATGAAAGGTAAACTTGTCAGTGCCAGAGCTCTAGTTCTTCAGCCTGACTTTAGACCATGATCATTTTGTTGCCATTTAAGTGTTTGCAGAGGGTCTGTATTGACCGTGTCTATTATTTGTTTGAACAGCTAATTGCAGTCGTATTCCAACTTAATCTTCAATTAATCGAGCTGAACTCATCCATCAAGGGTCATTGGAGCTCAACTTTATTGCTAAAGTGTCCTTTTCCTTTGTTCTGAATATCAAATTACATTGGCAAGATCCCAGCCACCATGAGTGCAAGGAAATTTGGATAGATAATTATCATTTTTGTTCCATTTATATTCTACAAGTGCCATGCAGAGAATTTTTGTAGAAAGCTATGATCCAAAGATGACGAAGGGAGCTACAAACTTAATGATTGGCAGCCTCAGCACTGGAGATATCCAAAATCCGAATAACTCTGCGCAATTCTCTTTTTTCTTTTATCTTCTATTAGGTGCCACTATAGTCCCTTTATTTGGTCTGGGTAAGAATAAGTCCACGTTAGCAGGTAAATAGCAGTAAGACCAAAGCAGAGGTCATTGATCATGAGTTGTTAAACACATAGAGGTCTCCTTTACTAATGAAGAAGCAAAAGACTTTTTCAAAGTAAGCTCAAAGAACTTTTCCAAGTAAGCTTCTTTGCTAACCTCTTGCAGTACTCCAAAAAGAAAAGTGGAAGGCGCATACTGATAAGAAACCATTCCATTAAGGGAAAAAGGCTTACAAGTTCGGCGTTGGAGAATAAGATAAGGAACACTTTTTGGGTTGAGTGGCAGGAAAAATACTGTTGCCACCAATGCATCGGAAAAAAATAGATATATAGGGCTAGTGGACTTCTGAATACCAAAAAAAGGGAAAAAAAATGGACAAGCACTTTTCTTAGTTACAAGCAAGTGGCAGATAAAAACTTTTGCCACTCAGGTTGAATCACTGAATACTACAGAAATAATCGTGATAAAGATGGAGCTACTAGCTATAAACTATATCAGATGCTTAAACGGTTTTATAGTGAGAAAGGTTCGATACTGAAGAGTTGCTTGCCAATTTCAACTCCTTTTCCTGTTGTTCCTTGAGAAATCCCTGAGCAGTAGCTGTCACAATCTTAAAGAGGAAGCTGATAAGCATGAGACATATGACAGTATTCCAGATCGAAGCAAAAGACAAGCCCTCCTTCTCCACCTGAAAAAATTAATGTAGAAGGTGTCATGCCTCAGATGAATAAGGAGTACCAGTAATGACCTAAATACACCATATCTAGACAAGGCAACTTAAACCCTCCATCCAGAACTGCCTTAGGCTCCACTGTATATCCCTTCCAAATAAAATGGGACTCTGCAAGTCTTTCTATGCTAGGACATGCAAATGCTGCAGAGAGCATTTCAAGTACATTTGGGTACATTTACAAAGCATAAAAACTGATGGCAGCGTGTAAATGAGGATTGGTAATGTTAAGTTTAGTCTGTTTCCAGATGCAGTTCTTACCTCAATGTGTGCAATTGGAGGCATGGGTGCCATATACTTGTTTCTGATGGCCTGTAGCTTCAGAACAAGGTTTGGAAGGATGTCCACGAGCCCGGGAACAAAACCAAGCAACCAGATCAATTCGTTTTCCACGAGGTCAAGAAGTTGATGGTTGCAAACTGAGATGATAAAAGCTGTCTGCAGATATAAAGTGACATAACTAATGTCAACACTGATAACAGGTGGACAAAACTGAGACTAGCATCTCATATGATACTTTCTGTTTAGCAATTCTCTACTCTAAATTGTTTTTGCACAAATCTGTGCATGTGCAAGCATCCGTGTATGCCTAAGTGCAGAGTTAGGTACGCAGTGTCATCAGAGCTTTCATACCTGAATATAAGTTTTGATGATTGCCTTCCCTATTAATGTTGCAAGGAAAAACTCCCAAAATGGCACTCCAAATTGCCCACACATCATACCAGCAAGGTCAAAAAGAGGATTTGGCACCTACAACATGCCACTTGGTCAGGAAAATAGAAAGTTTAACCAGATTTCTGAAAGTTTTAGACCAGAGACTAGGGATATAAGGATATCCTATCATGTGAAAGAAAACAACAGACAATCTCAATTCCGCATAGGCAATATAATAGGAAGTCAGGACTAGCTTATTCATTGTATGAAAAATATGAAAACACTGATTTCAGGTTTCTTTCTGCTGTCTCTGGTCTCACCAGTTCCTGCTATTATTCATAAGCTTGTTACCAGAAAGAGGAAATGGTAAAATGAGAATTACCGAAGCAAGAACTAAAATTGTGAAGAAGTTTAGGTACTGTGAATGTGAAAGTAACCAGCACTTCATCTGCTTCATGTGATTGGCTATGATTGTGCTGTCTTCTGCAGATGAATCTCTTTCCTTTACAACTTCCAACATGCTACTTGACAGGCTGAAAAAGCTCAAAGAAAAACCTTATTAGGGTGTGTGGAATCCTAGCTCAAAGTAACACCACAAGGATTACTGCCATTTGCGTTAATGGATTTCAGAAATTTAAGGTTTACTAATGTACCATTTGAAAGAAATCCAAGCTTGCAGTGACAGCAGGTCGCTACACTTCAGCAACCAAATAAGAATAACTGTAATAGAACTTAAAACTCAAAGTACCAGTTCTAGATAGGAAATATGGAGGAAGCTCTCCTAGTGCAGTTCCAATGCCCCATAAAACAGCCTCTAAGTGAATCTGAGGCAATATGCTGGTCAGTGGAACTCGCGAACCTTCCCATGACGAAAATGATGGGGGTCCAAATGCACTGCAGTTTTTCTCTAGCCATGAAGGACCACTGTTAAATTGAATTGTATCATATGGAGCTTCTTTAATATCAATCCGGCCACACTGTACAACCTTCAATGTGAATAGAGCAATATGTGGGCCCAAATACATTACAAATGTGTGCAGTCCAGAGAACCTATACTAAAAAGGGAAGAAACAAATTTCATCAATGGACTGATTTGTATAATTACCCAAACATGTTAAAAATTTGATCAAATGTTCAAGCTCAGGTAAGAGAGAATGAGTAACATAAATTAGAAAATGTCTAGCATTTCATTCTAGCTAGGTAAGTGCCCTAAAATTCACAAGAATTGAGTCTATCTGATGCTTAAATCTTAAAGCAAAGATGAAGGCATATTCATGCATCAAGTTCATTACAGAAAGACATATAGTAAAAGCCAATCTTAGAATCAGATAACAAGTTATTTTCAAAGTACAAAATTGATAATAAGGACTTTAGTGGGGAGTGGAGAGATTATTTTGGATTCCTACTGCCTTACAGCAACATTCTAGAATTTGTTTTAATGCATTCCGGATTTCTGAGGAGGCTGGTTCGTGTGACCTTATTCTACTTCTCAATGAAGAGTTGAAGTACAACTTTCAGGGAAATGGTTTGAAATATAGTCCTTTTTTTGGGTCTATAAAAGATACAATGCACAGAGAAAGAAACAGGTAGAAACAGAGTAAGTAGCGCATAAAAAGGCATTTACCAAGACCAATTGATGATGCTACACCCAGAGCCAACCACCAAAGCCCAAATTGAAGGTAGCTAAGTAGCTCATGAACATGCTGCGCAGTACCATCAAAGCATACAAGCAACATCAGAAAAAGAATCCAGGCTTTCAAAAGCGGCTTAGAAAAGGTTGCTTTTGAGGACAGGACACTAGTTTATCAGAAAAAGGTTGCTTTTGATCCTTGATCATCAATAGACATGTATTAAGATTAGATTAGGAAGTGGTTGAAACTAATCAGAATGATCGTAGAGATATCATTTGCATGCCGATTCAAAAGAAAGTCAAATTTAAGAAAATACCTCTTGATAAATGCCACTGCCAGCAGCTGATATGATTAGAGTTCCTGCTGCCAGTCCACTAATCAGAAGCAATAGCTTCCCACTTCTTGCAAAGAGTCCCAGAACAAAATGAGCAATAGCGAGACCAAAATATTTTAAGGTCCTTAATGGCTGTGTCACCAGTGTAAGATTCTCTAGCTCCTTTCTGTGTTCCTCTCTAAGCCCTGGAAGAAAAATAAATTTATATTTAAGAAACATTCGACAGAAAATAATAAAAGACAAGTAATCAAGAGAATGTAGACTTACTAGAGAATAACATGTCCTGAGGAGAAGAGGAGTGTTGCTCTTGTTGGATCCTCTCCATTGTGTAAACGTTACAATGCAACAAATATGTACACATACATACATATATACGTGTCTTTTATGAAGATGGTCACTTAAATTCAAACAAGAGTGGAAGGAGGGAGGGAAAAAGTGCCTCGAGAAGAGGGAATTTGGATGTTATTGGGAATATAACCAAAGTGGATTTTATGGCAGCGACCGTTGTCCGCCGTGAAATTAAGTGAGAGAGACAGACCGGCACACAAAGGCATTTGCAGGATTCTGTTCAGAGCCTCTACGTGAAGAATAAATGGATACTACATGCACTGAAAAGCAGCCTAAAAATAGTTTAGTGGAAGAGGCTAGAGACAAGCAGCCCATACCACTAATAAATGATTTGTCAAACTGGGGACCAATTATGAGAAAATTTGAAATTTTTCATCGACTTGGGATTGGGCTGAGTTAGAAGCCCGTTTAAACAAGTTTAGTATTGGTTCTAGCTTAAAAGAAAAAGAATTTGAGGGTTGCTCAATCTTTTGAGAATTTAGCTTGGCCCATTTGCATTCGTAGATCCTATATATAAGCCCTGCAGGGAGGTTGGTTGATGGGGTTTATCATTGGGCCGACTGTCTTCGGGCTTCCTCTTACTGGGTCGATGGTTTGGTCTTGAGTAGATGTTGGGCCTTCGGGCTTGCCATTATTTTTTTTTCCAACATCAAACTTCTTTTCAACCTTTACATATAGTTTTCTTTATGCAAGCCTGCACATACAAAAGGAGTTATGAACTCAATGGAAAAGATAGAAGAAAATACCTATATATGGTAATTATAATTTTGGGTTTTTTTCTATATCTAATTGTTTCTCATCTTTTTATGTCTTCTATCTTTCTAATTATTCTCCGGTTCTATTATTTTTTTCTTTTTGATAAATCCGGTTCTATTATTCTACTTAACATGACTTTTGCAGCTTCTGTGCATATTTCCACCGAAGGCGTCTAGAAAGGGATCATACAACAGGACTGTACTAATGGTATTTGTATATATGAGGTTTGCCAGCTCTAGCCAACAAATTTCCTTGCAATTCCCTGCTCAAAATTCTCTCTGTGCTAATTAAAGAACTCTATTTCAGTTCCTTTTCTTGATTTGTTTTATTCTAATATATGGCTATTTACTACAGATTCAAACAACTTTGATAACTATAGAAATTGACCTTAAAGAAAGATTACAGAAAATATAGAGCATTCTGCTCATATATTCTTATCCGTGTGGCCAAATTAAGGTGTGTTCGTATAAGGTGGGTGAGATCTAGGATTCAAATTCAACCTTCCTCAACTATAATATAAAAAATGGGTATGTGTCCCTATAATAAGATTCTGTTTTTGATATTCAACTTTGATGAGTCTGTCAGGATAAATAGTATGAATTTACAGTTTTTGTGCGCAAACAACGTATATAAAAATGCTAACTATGATGATATAATAGAAGGAACAAATTTGGCGAACATTTCGGTTGCATTACTCCTTTAAAAGACGTTTGTTTGTTGTCACAGAGTAAATATGATAATTTTTTTGTAGTGTGCCTCCAAGTCGGGTGAATTCTCTATAATTATATACGTTTATATATTACAAAGAACATTCTCATGTATACCTTTAGCTTCACAACAAAATTAATTAAGATGAGGTATAGGGTTTACAGAATTAGTAGCAGCGATCAGTTTCAACTTTCAAAACCGACTCCCAAGTATAGCTTTCCTAATTCTTGACTGTCAAACCCATAAATTCAAACACTCCACAACAATCTACAGAAAAATGTTCTCTGAGATGCAAAATTGTTGTTGCAAATCTTTTGAACCTTCATTAATGATTCTCTAACATGCAAAATTGTTGTTGCAATTGATTGCTATGCACTACTAGTAATTCGAAAACCAACTATATCGTTTGCTCTGAAAAGCTTTTCATTAAATGTCAAAACAAATGCAACATTATTGATCAATTAACTAATTGCAAAGTTTTCACTTTAACCATCATGGTCCAAGCAGTGGTGGTGTGTATCAACAACAGAAGCAAGTATTGATGGGTTCAATTCAAGCTGGGGAGTCAACATCCACATTAATGCATATGTATGCTCACTATATATAGACCAGATTGGCAGCAGCGGCACTGCATGGATAGTAGTATATGAACATGGTTCCTGCTATCTCTTGACATCTGTGCTGTTGTAATAAATGATTCTAGCTGTAAAAGGACAAACGATTTCCAGGCTCTACAAGAAAGCCAATCTTTTTTAGCTATGCTTTCATACTAATTCATCTACGGGAAATGATGGTTGGTCCTATAAGTCTATAATGTTACTAATCTTGAGCTAAAGTCCAGGCAGGGGAGCAAAAGTCATTCCTTTGCTGTTAGTATTTGCACCTACAAAATTCAAAAGCATGCATAATATTCTTTCCATGCACGGTAACCTGCAAAAAAAGAGAAAACGTCATGGATTGTATTTGTATATATGTGTTACAAATTGGCCCGGCCCGGGTTCCTATCATTGCCATTAATGCTAATTCATAAGCAGATGGGTGGAGATTATGTACACGCATGTCTTGGCCTTGAAATTAAGTGGAGCTAGCCATTTATATGATCTGATATGATGTGATAATTATCTAAAGGTTACATTGACGGGACCATTATTATCCAAAGACTGATAAGAACAATTTTTTTGCTAAATATATAATTGAAACCTACCAGTCTAATTTTTTGCCTGTTAGTGCCGAAAATTTCAACCAAAAGCTAGGTCCACATTAATGTACGTAGTTGATCATGAGAAATTACCAGCATTGATGTAAGTTTGGTATTATCAAGTAAAAGGTCGGCAATATAGGAAAAGTCTTGAGACTTGAGAGTGATTGGAGGGAAAAAGCTGCATGTGAATGTAAATGCTTGCATATTATACCTATATAATACATATAGTATAACGTCTTGGGACCAATTGGGCCGAGTGAATTTATATTTTTCACGGGTTTTTGGGTTTTTTGGGTCCCAATGTTTAGTGGTTTGGCCAATTTGGTACCCCAATATTTTTTTTGGTCGGGCAGGTACCCCGACTTTGCATGGGCAGGCCAAACGTGATCCCCCGGTCAGGCACCTGCTGACGTGGAGGGCTGCCCGGATTTGAGGTCTGAAAGGTGCTCCAAAACGACGTCGTCTTGTGCCAAAACGACGTCGTTTTAAAGGGTTGGGCGGACATGTAGGATCCATGTGTCTTTGTGGGCTCCTCATGCTACCAACCCGATTTCTTGACTAAACCGAAGAAAAAACCCAACCGGATACCCCAAAAAATTGCCCAATAAACCACCTTGCAAACCAGTTTGGATTTTTAGTAACACCCACAATTGTAGTAGTAATAATAATAATTATAGACATATTTTTCTTCCTAAAATTCTTCTCACAATCTTTAATTATTTTCTGTAAATATATTTCATGAAAACATAAAAACAAGAAATGAAAACATTAGCAAATCTTTATCAATCTGTTGAAATAAGCATATTACTAAGTTCAGACAATATATGTTTCCCCTTCAATCTTCTCTTATTTGTTTTAATCTTTCTACAAATATTTTTTAAAGAAAATAAAAATAAGAGATTACATATCTTTGTCCAAGAACAAGGAAGACCACTCAATCCCTCCCACCAATAATGACACTGACGGCCACTGACCATCACCACCACTCTCCACCCTCCTCTCCAAACACCCACCCAAAAATCTTAATTCAATATCCAACCACTACCACCCTCTTCACCAAAAAATCCCAAATCTTTCTCCAACAAAACATCTAACCAAAATTCCCAACCCCAAGCCAATCCCTAAATCCCCAATTCTTGAAAAACTGGGGGTCGGACTGGGGGTTGTTGGGGCAAGGAGGAGGAAGTAGTGGCGGCGGGTCCTCGCCATGTTTGGCCTGCCTGATGATGCTGAGGTGACCACTGCCGGCATGGAGACGGGGCAGGGGAGGGGGACCTCGAAGACGTGGGCGCCGACGCGGGCGATGTAGGCATCGACGGACTTCTTGACGGCGCTGTAGGCGTTGTGGAGCATGACGACAACATCCCTGGGGCATGCTGGATGACGACGGCGACGGTAGTGTTGTCGACAAGGGAGATGTACGGAGGGTGCATTGACGAGGGTGCGGGAACATAGGATGGCGGGCTTGAGTAGTGGAGCTGCCATCGACGCTGGGCGGCGATCACAGATTGTGGGCAGCAGCCAAAGCTGCCGTTGTTGATGCGGGCCACGGCGGGGTCGTGATGGGTGAATTCGGATTGGATTTCTTCTAGGGTGATCAACTTGGAGGAAAGCTTGAATTTTTTGTTGCTGGGTTTTCTCCTTTTGTTGTCGGTGGTGGTGGTTGGAGACTGATTTAGGATTTTTGGGTGAGTGTTTGAAGAGAAGGGTGGATGGTGGTGGTCAGTTGTGGGGGAGGGGGTTGCGTGGTCCTCGTTGTTCTCTGGACTATTGTTTATTGTTTTTATCTTTTTACTTTTTTTTAGAAAAATATTTGTATGAAAAGATTAAGAAATAAGAGAATATTAATTGGGAAAAATATATTGTATGAAATTACAGTTGTAAAACCCGAAAAAAATCAATTTTAATATGCTTATTTAGATGGGTTGACAAAGATTTATTAATGTTTTACTTTATTATTTTTATGTTTTAAGGAAAAATTTTATTAAAAAAATAATTAAGAAATTATGAGAAGATTAAGGAAACTCGGGTTGGTAGCATTGGTTTGGTATCCATTGGTTTTGGATCGGTTAGGTAAAAAATCCAGGTTGGTAGCATGCGGAGCCCACAAGGACACGTGGATTTGACGTGTCCATCCAACTAGCTAAAACGACGTTGTTTTGGCACAAGACGACGTCATTTTGGAGCACCTTTCAGACCTCAAATCCGGACAACCCTCCACGTCAGCAGGTGCCTGACCGGGGGATCATGTTTGGCCTGCCCATGCAAAGTCGGGGTACTTGCCCGGCCAAAAAAAAATGTTGGGGTACCAAATTGGCCAAACCACTAAACATTGGGACCCAAAAAAACCCAAAAACCCTATTTTTCACCTTTTAATTTATGATTTGACTTTAAACTTTGTCTCTTATTCTTCCTTTAAATATATTATCTCTTTGTATTATATTCAATTATTTTTTCATTCCAAGTTTATTAATTACATTTTTTGTTTATATTTGCAAAATCCAAGATTTTTTAGTTATTCATATTTTGCTTTATAAATTTTTTACTGGAATATTTTGGCTAATTGGTTTTGTTGATGTAACGACCCGGGTAAATTTTCTATTAATTTTACCGTTCTATTTTGACTTTTACTTTGGTAAATAAATTTTATCGCGGTTGATCGAAAATTTACCAACCCGAGATAATTTCCGATATAAATTTTTATCATTTTACTACTCTTATAGATGATTAATATTATTTCTACCATTATTATTTTCCAAACCAACAGTAATAATAATACTTTCATTATTATTTTGGACGGAACACTTGTGTTGCAAAAATAATATTTACTAATTATAATTTTAAACGTCGTAATTCGAGGATTCTATCGGACCGAGCTTTTCCGAGAGTTTTTCGGGAATAACCGAGCTTCGTTTCGGTCACTGAGGATATGCGCCGTTCTGGAGTTTCTTTCGATAACCGAGCCTCGGAATTATTTTCCGAGGGTTACTCGGGATTTCCGAGCCTCGGTTTTCAATTCCGAGACTTAGGAAACGCTCAGGAGAATTAAACGGATTTTCCGAGCCCAAATTGTATTTTCGGACTCGGGACGGAAAATCCGGTTCGGCCAAACGTGGTTGCCACGTGGCCACTCTTCTTTTCTCCTCTCTTTTCTTCCTTTTCCACTTTCCCGGTTATCTTTCTTTCTCTCTCCCAGTTTTTCCTTCAGCCGCGGGCCCCACTTTTCTTTCCTTCTTTTCTTCTTTCTTTTCTTTCTTTTTCTTCTTTTCCTCTCTTCTTCCCACTTCCTTTTTCCTCTTTTTCTTTTCCTTCCAACCACCCACACCTCTTCACCCGTGACCAACCGACCCCTCCCCACTTTCTTTTCTTTTCTTCCCTGTCTTCTTCCCCATTCCTTTTCTTTATTTTCTCTTCTCCTTCCCCGAAATCCACACACACATCTCCTCCCCCTTTCCCTCTTCCTTCTTCCTCTTCTTCTTCACTACGCAGCCGACCGGAGACCACCACCTGCCGCCATCCCCTTCCCCTTTCTCTTCTCCTTCCTCCTCTCCTCCCCTATACCGCCGACCTGAGACCACCCTCCACAAACCCGACCGCCACCACTACCTCTCTGCCTCCTACCCTCTAGCCTTCCTCCTTGCTCCGCCTCGCTTCCTGTCGCTACAGGCCGGCGAGCCCAGCCACGCCGTCGACCAGACAAGGAGACCCACCGAGTCAACCACGATTCATTGCCGTCGACAGCCACACGCCACCGCCGCTGCAGCCAGACGGCGATGCCACCACCACCGAGGGACTAAGCCAAGCCACCGCCGGACGAAGAGGGATTGACCTCTCCTCTCTCAGCTCCTCACGATCTGCCGCCACCGCCGAGCGGAGGAGCGACATCACCGCCCGTGTCACCTTCGTTCCTCTTTCCGTTTCTGTGTGCCTCTCCCTCGCCCCGGTCTGCTACCCGACGTCGTAGCAGCGTGGACGTGTGGGTAAGGGGTGACGACAATCCTTTTCTCTTTCCCTCCATCTTTTCTTCTTCCTTTAACCCGATTCGTGTCTGAGTGAACTAATCGGGTCTTGGTTGTTGTTTGTTTGGTTGCGTCTCTGGGATGCTGAATTGGGTGTGGATTGGGTTGTTGGTTGCTTGATTTGGTGGGTTCTTGTGACGGTGGTTGGGTGGTGTTGGTGCTGTTGCTGTGGGTATGGTGTTGATGGGTGGCTCGGCGATGACTGTGCAGTGGTTAGACTCGCTGGTGGACGGGAACAGTAACCTGTGAGCTTGAAAGTGTTGGACTGCGTGAACAGTACCGCCGGAATCCGGCGAGGTTCCGGCAGTCTCGAGTATTTTCCGGCGAACTCGGAACGGACATGTTGGGTAAAACCCGAGCCTTGGACCATCCACATGCATCCTTAACGAACCCGAACAATATAAAACCGACTCGGACACTAAAACGACAATTAATTAACGATTAATTAAGTTAATTAATAAAACCAATGATTTTAATTTATGCAAAGTTTTTATCTATACTTTATTTATTAAATTATGCATTTACTTAATTTATGTCATTATTTTATGCTTTTGTTTATTTATTTTATGTTTTATTTAATTTTTTCAATTGGGCTATAAAAAAGGCCCATAGCATTTTAATTGCTGGTTTAAATTTTATTTACATTTCCTGGGCTCGTAAAGGCCCATTGAATTTAATTTTCCGTTTCATCTATTTTTATTGGGCTAAATATAAATAAAAGGCCGATGTCGTTTATTTATTTTAATTATGTTATTTATTTACTTTAATTATGTCTTTTACTTATTTAATTTTCGAATTATGTTAATATTAGTTTCATCCTCCGTTGGGCTAAACGTTCGTGAAGGCCTACCGAGTCAATTCTTAATTTCTTTATTTATATCTAAATTGAATTTACATTATAAAGAATTAGATATAAATAAATATAGTTTTGCAATTATAAACTAAAATGATGATAATTTGTATTTTAGTTATTACAGATTTTGTCTTTATAAATAAATATAAATTGTAACAGCCCGGGTAAAATTTGGATTTTTACCGGGACTGTAGAAGTCGATTTACCGTGATTTACTGTTGAATTAATCTTTGGGTAATTAATTCACGGTAAAATGGGAGTCATTTTTCGAAACCGAGAGTTTTCCCGCGCTCGTGATTTTCCCGCGGATTTTTCGAACCTAAGTTGGTATTTTTCGGGTTTCGAAATTT
>JAKUCV010007266.1:0-17074 GCA_028386065.3 Turnera subulata
AAGTCTTTATATCTTCACGCACTCTGAGGCTACGTTTTTTTGGATTCACCAGCAATTTCAAGTAGGTTAATTGACTGAAGGTAGAAGTTTGATTCTTCAACAAACCAGCCTTGTTCAAAGCCTGGCAGATAAAAGGATAAATAGTTTTTTATGTCCTTTCACTTTGTTGATTTCGCATTTGTCGTCCCTCTTCCTTTAATTTCACTCATATTGTCCCTTAACTCACAACTTACCGGGTGACATTATCCAATCTACTCCCTATAGCCGGTTAGTAGTTGTAGTGTTGACACGTGTCTGATGGGTCCATGGTCTGCCCATTTATTTATTATTCTTTTATTCTTTTAATCTATTTTCGTTTAAAAACTTTTTTTGAAATAAGTAAATTGTTAAAAGAAAAAAAATAATCCCATGGTCTGCTATCGTTCTCCTCCTCGTTCCCCCACCTCCAGCCTCTTCAGCGGCGCCGATTGGACCCTGTACCATAGGCACAACCACCAACCCGTGCCATACAACCCTTCGCCGGCCAAACCCAAGGCAAATGTGCCATCACTAAACTCACCACCCAAAAACAACATCAAACCCGCCATTGACAATAACCTACCGGAACTAGCAAGAACAAACATGCCCAGAAACACTACCAAACTAACCTTGAAAACAACCAGATGAACAAAAACCTAAATCTAACATTAATCCAACCACACAAAAATCGATTAACCCATTTACAATCAAATTGGGATTTGAATTAAAAACAAAAAGAAACGAACCCACTGCGTCCTCAACAATGGCACAATGGCCATGCTTGAATCAAAGCACCCCCTCTCCTACAGGGAGAGCCAGTTCTGTCACAACTGATGATACTTGAGGTATTAAACGGGCTGTTTATTCTCTGGAACACTCGATCTAGTCAACGTCGACCACTGGATCTGGTCCAACTCCGTCGGATGCCGCCTCGACGACCTCATTCTCCACCATAAGGGACTGGCCCTTCTCGCCTCTATTGACCAGCCCATCGCGGCGTGCCTCGCTTACGATCCTCTGCCAACCACCCAACTCACCACTAACAACAACCTCCTTTCCATCTTCCGCCTCTGCCACCTCCTTCCCTCTTCGTTGCTGAGCCGCCGTCGTTACCACCTCTACTGATGTCGCACCACCCTCTTCTCTTGGTTGTTGTGGCATTGGTTTGGTTGTTATGGGCGTGGGTGTCGGTGGATGTATTGTTGATGGCGAGCTTGTGGTGGGTTCTTGCCGTAGAGGTCGGTGAATCTTGGGTTGTTGCGCTTGTTGGTAAAGCTATGGGTTGGTGTTTGGATGGATGTGGCCAGAAAATGGGTGTCGAAGATTTCGGATTGAGGAATTGGTTTGAATCCAGAACTGCTATGGTGGATTCGTTGCTGGAATCGGTTTGATTGGTGCTTGATGTTTGGTGATTTGGTGGCGGAAATTGGCTGTGAGTGGTTGTGTTCACTGTAGTGTCTGGTTTGAGGGAGGAGAAAAGAAGTCAAGATTTAGTTTTTTTTTTAGAATCTTTTATTTGATTAACGGTTTTTCCTTTTTAGAAATTAAAGTTTGGGAAAAAAGAAAAGAGGAAAAGAATAAAAAATAGGCATCTTGCTGGCCCATGTGACACATGTCAGCACCTCGATAATTTACCGGCTATAAGGGTAAAATGGACAATATGACCCGGTAAATTGTGAGTTGGGGGACAACATAAGTGAAACTAAACGAAGAATGACAACAAATGCGAAATCAACAAAGTGAAAGGACATAAAAAACTATTT
Source organism: Turnera subulata (assembly GCA_028386065.3). Lineage (NCBI taxonomy): Eukaryota > Viridiplantae > Streptophyta > Magnoliopsida > Malpighiales > Passifloraceae > Turnera > Turnera subulata. The sequence continues at coordinate 1,782 of JAKUCV010007266.1, forward strand.
ACTCCAGATAAAAGACATCAAAGCTTCATATTAAAGGCAAACCCACTCCCATCAAATGTCACAAACCACGCTATCCAACCGTAATGTACAGTTGCTCACAATTCTAATGAAAAATCCTTCATTATAACATTATAGGGTCAATACTCAATATTCTAAAAAGTACCCAAAGTCACAAAATTTGCAACCAATTCAAAGCAGTGAAAAATAAAACGGAACTGCAATAGGGAAAAAAAAAAGGTTGCATTTAGAATATACCTCAAGTGGATGAGCGCTTAGTGTGAGAGACTTTGCATAACGAATCCCATCCAACAGCTTGAAGAACATATTTGCTCTATAAGAATACAATTCCGAAGCATACAATTCAAAAGCATATAGTACTTCCGCCCGTTGCAAAGAAGGGAGATCGATTTCAGAGAAATCGATATTACGCCAGCCAAAGCTATACTTGAAAACTTGAAGATTTGGAGCAGAAAGCTTCAAGTTCTTACACGCCACACTTTTCATCCTAAAATTAACAAGCTTGGTCCAGATATTTTCAAAGTACCAGTTTTTCTCCAATCACCTTCATCGACTTCAAGGTTGAGGAGGGTTAAGTTGGCTACATTGGGGAAAATCGCCGAAACATCGAAGCAACCATCAAACAAACAAAATTCAAGCCGCAATGTCGTGACGGTATGGAAACAAGGGCGCGACAAGTCGGTTACCTCTAAATCGGCAAGGTTTAGGGTTTCCAAGGTACGGCACCCCAACAGAACCGAAGGGACAGGGAAAGGATCGTTGCCGTACGGATCTTCGTCGTCATGGAAATGAAGGAGGTCGAGATGACGTACGCCGTGACGGACGGCGTAGCTGACGGCCCAGTCTCTTAACTCTTCCTCGTCAAAATCGCGGAGGTAAACGCGGTAGATACGCAGGCGGAAACTGCGTAGCTGACAGTTGTGGTGGCGCCGTAGCAAGGCGGAGACCAGGAAGTTCTAGAAGGAGCGCTTATTGGTATGGAGACGCATATCGACATCGTCTAAGGAATCGTCGTGGAAGCTGAGGTCCGGAAGCGAAGTCCAGAGATGCCTCCATCTCTTGGAGAGGACGGAGGTTCGGGCGGCGGTTCTGGTGTGGTCGAGAAAGGCGAGGATGCGGTGGATGACGCCGTCAGGGAGGTTACTTAGCTTGTCCTCCTCTTCGTTTTGTTCAGGTGACCGGTTCCGTTTTCTGCTGCGGTTTCCCATTTTTTGGTATCTCTACGGTGAAGAACACTAGCATACATAAACAGGTAGGGTAAATTAAGAGATTAACTCATTTAAATTATTTTTTAAAATTAAAATGTTAATTATTTTCGTGTACATGTCTCGGGAATTTTCGAGGCCAAAGAGCCGATTTGGACCACTTATACCCGATTGCATGGTGAAAGATGGTTGAGCTACGAGGACTTATTTGCTAATGTCACACGAGTACACGACTAGCCACAGAGAAATGCCAACTTTTCCTCGATTTTAATTGTGCATGGTCTTGTCTAGATGTACTCGTAAGTGCAATAGCGCACCCTTCCCATAGATTAATGAAACACCCAAATAACTCAGGGGAACCCAAATCATTGACAATGTCATCCAATTAGATGAGAAAACAATTCTGGTCTTGCTGCTACCACTCAGTTTTAGACACGAGGAAGTGCAAAACAAATCAAGATTACGACTCGAACCTAATCTAAGGATGCTTCAACAGATAAGATCATGTCATCCGAGAAGAAAATATGTGAAAGAGTTGGTCCATTAGGATTCATGACATTACTCATTAGGTGGCTTAATCTCTCTAAGCAAGAACAACCAGATAGGTAAAAATTGGACCCTCTAGCAAACTCCTGCGGAAGCTGCTTCTGGACAGGTCCTATAATGCACATTTAGGTCATACTAATGCAGCCGCATGATACAAATCCACGAGTGCTTGAGGAAACCAGGCGTCTGGCAGCGTATCTCGTAATGGCAAATGGCATAATAGCACAACAGTCTTTCATTTGCTGTTTAAGGAACTATATCACATAATGGCAAATAGCATTGTAGTCCCAGGAACAGCTTACCTAAAAAGTGTTTCTCATCCTAACTCTCACCTATTCCTTCTATCTTTTTTTTTTTTTCTTATCTTAGATGTTTAGACGACCCGTATACAAAGATATATTGCATAATTTCATATTATAGTAAGATTTTAGATTTTTTTTAATGGTTTAGATTCTTAAAGATATTGTGCACTTGAAAGTTTTCTTTGTAGAGCAATCTTTAAGATTTTTTTCCCTTTGAGTCATATGTTTCAGATTACTTAATCTTCAAAATTAGATTTGAAACTAAAAGTTACATCGAATAGACTAAATGGGAACCGCCGCAACACTGTATTGTATCCTTTGGGTATAAAATGCTGACCCCTCTGGGTTCTCTTACACACAACTAATCTCAAACAAAGAGAAGAAAGCTTCTACATTTCCCAAGGGCTAGTGCAAGAGATGGAGAAAGCGAAAATTATGCCATTTATTCTCATGTTGGTTCTGATGGCATGCATAGGTTGGTGAAGAATATTATTCATATGATCAGGGAAACCATTGATCTTCTGTAGTTTTTAAAAGCTTCCTATATTCCAATTTCTTTATTGGTTCATGGGCACAACTGCGGAGAATTTATTCCTTTTGCTATTTCCTTATTCCTTTTGTTGTTTTCTGAACTAATTATTTTTAACTTAGGGGAGAGGCAGATACATGCTGCAGGACCATTATGCTGCAATCAACATCGTGCGGTTGGAGAATGCATTCCAGGCGTCGACGATTGGCCAGGGAACTCGACGGCACTGCCTGGTAAATGTTATAGATTCTGCTTTGAAGGTTGCCGGAACGGGAAGGGCGGCGTATGCAGGCTACAAGGCCGAGGGCGCATATGCCACTGCTGCTGTGATCATGAGCACTGCCATTGAAGTGCGAGGGAACCCTTTTGAGTAATACATGTGGTGTTGTTTGTATTCAGTGTCATCTTAATAATAATATAAACAAGTCATATTCTTTTATCACTGAAAAAAGAGATATTCGCATAAAGAGTTTGATTTATTAGCAGGTACAAACCATGACATAACTTATTATCCAAGCATATAAGTTACAGAGAATCCAGCACTGACACCAACACCTAGTTTTCTGAACATTAATAGAAGAGATTCAACACGTACAGATATTAAAGATAAATGGAAGTAGGCAACTGCAATTTTACATGGAAAGTGATGGTGTTTGACTAAAAACTAACACTTTGGATTTACTAAATTTCCCTCACTCTATCAACTAGTAGCGAGGATATAACCAGCAGTAGTGGCAGTGAGTAAACCATGGCCTCCCTTCCACGCTCTCGTCCCCCTCCCCCTCCTAAACAAAACCACCATCACCATGTCTCCCGTCCTAGATTTCCTACCAAAATAACCTCCAATCCCTCCCCTTTTTACCCACCCATCGAACCTTTCCCCAGATTTGATCCATACTTCCAACCCATCTAAACCCCAATCCTTTTTTTCATCACCCTCCTACCCTTCACCCCCTTTACTCACAGTCAATCCTTCCTTTTCCCAATCCTCCCCTACCCTCTTACAAGCCAACGTACCTTGACCCCTTCTTCCCAAATCACACAACACCCCCTCATCCTTCCATCCCATCCACATGGACCTCTCTGTACATTGATAATATTCCTATGGATATGGATGCAGGTGCTTTAAGAAAATCCTTCCAGCCCTTTGTGAATATCCATAGTGTGTATATTCCACCCAAAACCAATCGTACTGGGAAAAAGTTTGGATTTATTCGCATCTGTGACGACAAACACAATTCTCATGATTCCATTGTTCTCCTTAGAAAGAAAATGGCCAACAAATATCCATTCAAAATCTTCTTTGCAAAATCGACACCCAAAAAGCCTGACCCCTCTGGACACTCCCATCCCCGTTCAAACCCAACACCCAAAAACAATACAAATAAACCAACAACCACTCGCAACCCCCTTGATGTACCCAAAAGGAAAAACCCCATACATCAAGTTCAAACCACCCGACCTTCCCTGCAACCACCAAAACCCAATCCTTTTAAAAACCACATACCTCTTTCCCCTTTCAAAGCCTCATCCTCCAACCTTCAATGGCTGGGTGCGTGTGCTGTTGGCACTCTCCTGGATAGCACTGAATTCATCACTCTTAAACAAACCTTACAAGAAGGCAACCTCCCCTTTACGGACATCAAGCTCATGGGTGGCCACCTAGCCCTCTTATCTTTTAACTCCCCAGAAGAGATGACGCTGGCTCTCCAACTCCATCAAGATTTGCTTCTCAAATATTTTTCCAGGATTAAACCATGGTCGCCTCAAGACGTCTCCCGTGAACGGATCTCATGAATCACCTGCTATGGAGTGCCTTTGCATGTTTGGAGCTCTAATTTTTTCTCTGCTTTTGGCAACCTCTTTGGCAAGTTCCTAGGAGTTGATGAAGCAACGGCAACCAAAGAGTCCTTTGATTGTGCTAGAATCTTAATCTGCACATCCCAGAGAACCCCCATAAATCGCTCAAAAAGAATTACTATTGGTGAAGAATCCTTTGACATCATTCTTTTTGAAGACCCGATCGTTGATGCCGACCACCTATTCAAGAACTTCAATATCTGCTTTGAAGGTTTTGACGCTTCAGACTGTAATCCGGATGATGCACCTTTCTCTGGCCAGGAAGCCCCACCGTCGGCGACCACCGCACCACCCAACCCAACTGATCCCTCGGTTGACGTTGCCCCCTCGCCTCAAAAGAGACCGAACTCTCTACCCAATCACACTCCCCCCATTCAAAATCATGTCCCCTCACATGCACCCTCAAACACAGTACCCAACCAAGCCACCCCAAAATCTATTACCCAAAGCTCTCCTACCCCATCCCCCAAATATTCATCTGACAAAGTCCCTGATTTGGAAAAACCCCCCAATCACACCTCCAGCGTGCAAAGCCCTCCCACTACATCCTCTCCTCCTCTCCCTATGCAACACCTCGATTCAGATGACTTTCCCCTTGCACACCTTATGAAACTCAACCGTCTAAAAAAACGGCAAAAAGGAAAAAAAAACCCCCAAAGATGTCTGCTCTCTTTCCCTCATCAAAAGATTCTCCCAAAATACCCAAAACCAAAGGGAAAAAATCCAAAAGTCAGTTCAAAGCAAATCCCCTTTCTAACCCTCAAACTGACGTGCCAAACCCTAGCATTAGGGCCTCAATCAAACAAAACAAAAATCTGCCCCTTTGGCCCACATCAAACCAAACTCTACATCCCAGCCCATCCCCTCTCCATCTCATCCCCAAACTCAAACCTTTTGCCCCCTCAAAACCCACGATCAGTTTTCCCATGACTTAGAGAGGACATGGGAAATTGGAGTGCTTCTTAACCTTACTGAAGGAATTTCTAAAGAAGATTTCCTTTCAAAACTTAGCCAAGACGTAACCCCTAATATCCCCCTTCAAATCGAGACCCCCAAAACATGATGTCCATTATTAGTTGGAATTGTAGAGGTTTAAATTCCTCCTCCAAGAAACGCACTGTCTCAAAGCTCATCCATCGTCACTCCCCAACTTTCTTTTGCATCCAAGAAACAAAAATCTCTGACCCACCCACTAACCTTATCAGATTTTTGTGGAACAACCCTTCAGCTTGCCTTGTAGCATCAAACTCAAATGGCCTCTCCGGTGGCCTCCTTTCTCTTTGGAATTCTGATCTTTTCTCATGTCAAGATTCCTCTAATGATAAATCCTGGATTTGCATTAAAGGATTTTTCACACACTCAAATTTCCCCTGCGCCATAATCAATACATACAGTCCAATTGATACACAAGAAAAACTCCTCTTATGGACCAACCTCTCCACTCTCATTTCCTCTCTCCAAATCCCTTGTCTTATCATAGGCGACTTTAACGAAATCATCTTTCCTGATGATAGAAAAGGTTGCTCTTCCTGGACCAATCCCATGATTGCCTTCAAGCACTTCGTCCTGTCTAATAGTCTCATCGAATTCCCCCTCACTGGGAAATTATTCACTTGGAAAAATTCCCGTTCAGCCAGTAGAATTGATAGGGCCTTTGCACACCCAGATTGGTTGTCTCAATTTCCTGACCTTACCCTCTCTACTCTGCCCAAACACTTTTCTGATCATAATCCCCTTCTCCTCTCCTCTAAACCTATTGACTGGGGTCCAAAACCTTTCCGTGCTTTTGATGGATGGTGGCTCACACCCCAATTCCATACCCTCATTGAGTCATGGTGGAAAGAAGCTTCACTGCTTTATCACGGTGACCTGCGCATCGTCAAAAAGTTGAAATTTTTAAAATCTAAGTTGAAGGTCTGGAGTAAAGAACATTTCGGCTCCATGGAAAAAGACATTGATTTTCTCATTAAATCGCTAGACTCCTTGGACAAGATCAGCGAGTCAAGAGCTTTAACCAATGATGAATCTTCCAAACGCTCATCTCTTCAGGCTGACTTGTGGGGACAGTCTCGTATTGCTGAATCTTTCTGACGGCAAAAATCTAGAATCCAATGGTGTAAAGAAGGTGACAAAAACACCCGCTTCTTCCACATCTCCTGCAACATCAGACGGAAAAAAAAACCACATACCTTTTCTCAGCTCTAAAAACACCAAAGTCACTGAACCCAAAGATATCAAATACGTTGCAGCATCTTTCTTTGAAACCCTCTTCTCAGCCAAAGAAACTCTTAAGCCCTCCTCTCTAAATCTCCCTTTCAAAAAACTTTCTCTAAACCTTGCCTCAAACCTTGAAACATCAATCACCCCAGAAGAAATTCAATCTGCCCTTTGGGCTTGCGAGAGTGGGAAGGCTCCAGGGCCTGATGGATTCAACTTCTTTTTTCTCAAGAAAATGTGGAAATGGATGAAAAATGATATCTTTGATTTTGCTAATCATTTTTTCACCACAGGATCGCTTCCACCAGGAGTTAATTCTTCCTTCATCACCCTAATCCCAAAAAAAGCTGGTGCAACCGACCTCAAAGACTTCTGACCCATCAGCCTAATTGGAAGTCTCTATAAAATCATCGCCAAAATCCTCTCCACAAGGCTTGCTTTATGCATCCACCTCGTCATTAGCCCCACCCAAAACGCCTTCATCAAAGACAGGCAGATTTTGGATTGCATCCTTATCGCATCCGAAATTCTACACCACCTAAAAAAGAGAAAGAAGAAAGGATTTCTACTCAAATTGGACTTTGAGAAAGCATTCGATTCTGTGGATTGGGATTATCTAATCAAAGTCATGTCAGATATGGGCTTTGGAAATAAATGGAACTCTTGGATTAAGGAATGTATCTCCTCAGCCCGATCCTCTATTCTGATAAACGGAAGCCCTTCCTCAGAATTCGGTCATCAAAGAGGGCTTCGCCAAGGATGCCCTCTATCACCTCTTCTCTTCATCATAGCCGCAGAGGGCCTCTCACAGTTGATATTTCAAGCTAAAAACTGCAATCTCATTCATGGTATCGCAGACCCAAACCAGGAATGGGAAATCAATATCACTCAGTTCGCGGGCGATTCCTTAATTTTTCTCTCTGAAGACTTATTCGAGCTTGACTCTCTTAAAAAAGTTCTTATATTGTTTGAACACATCTCTGGTCTCAAGACAAATTTCTCCAAATCAGCACTAGTTGGAATCAGCTTCTCTGATGAAGTCCTCACTGCCGCAGCAAATCTTCTTGGTTGCAAGATTGAACATCTCCCTTTTACCTATCTCGGTCTTCCTCTCGGCACAAATCCAAATAAATTCTCTACTTGGAGACCAGTGATCAGCAAAATTGAAAAGAAACTCGATACTTGGAAAGGTAAACTCCTCTCCATGGCAGGACGTCTAACCTTGATAAAAGCAGCTCTTGCAAACATCCCAATTTACTACCTTTCGATGTTTAAAATCCCCAAAAAAGTTGCAAAGAAGATTGAACAACTCTTCAGATCATTCCTTTGGGCTGGAAACAACGACTGCAAGAAACTATGCCTTGTAAAATGGGGAACCATCATCCAGCCAAAGTCTGCAGGTGGACTTGGCATTCCTTCACTCATTGAAAAAAATCAAGGGCTATTGTTTAAATGGCTATGGAGGTTCCAGGTTGATCCCGACTCCACATGGGCTGCTCTAATCAAGGCAAAATACGCTTACCCTTGTTCTTCTTGGCCTTCACAGTGTGCTTCCCCCCATATGTCCGCAATGTGGAAAAACATCCATTTTTCCCAATTTTTGGAAGATAACAACCTGGGAATTCTAAAAAATATTGGGTACTGTGTCGGTGATGGATCTAAAATCCGATTTTGGCAAGATCCCTGGCTTTTCGACCAACCCCTCAAAATCAGGTTCAAAAGGCTTTTTCTCATTTCAATTGCACATTCTGCTTTTATTATTGAACAAGGATTTTGGTCTGAATCTAAATGGATTTGGAATTTATCATGGAGAAGATCTTTGAGGGAATGGGAAGTATCGGAAGAAAAATCCTTAATGGATTCTCTCCAATCTGTCATCCTTTGCAAGAATAGACCAGATAGAATCATTTGGAAACCTGAAAAATCTGGTCTTTTCTCTGTAAAATCCTTTTGCTCCACAATTACCACCATTTCCGATCACCCATCTTTCCCCTTCCTCAGCCGTGTATGGCTTAGGATCGCCTCCCCAAAAGTTGAAATGCTTTGTTGGTTGGCTCTTCAAAATCGAATACCGACTCGTGACCATCTTTCTTCTAGACATATTTTACCAACCTCTGAAAACACATGTCCTATTTGCATCAAACTCCCTGAAACCTCAAATCACCTCTTTTTGCACTGTGACGTGGTGTGGAATGTTTGGTCCCATATCCTAAAATGGTGGAACATTAAATAGTGCAACTCTCCCTCTTTGCAAATCCTATTTGAAGAATGGACGTCAAGAACTTCTAATAAAAAGGCAAAGAAGTTATGGATGATGGTTCTCTTCTCCACTATTTGGACAATCTGGATTGCTAGGAACAAAGTTATCTTTGAAAGAAACTCCTTTGACCCAAAAGGCATCTTCTGCATCATTCTCTACAGAGTCTCAACATGGGCTAAAGCTACATACCAAGACTTCCCTTACTCATCAACAGACTTGTTACAAAATTCAGAATCTCTCAGATGTTGGTCCCCCCCTTCCCAAGCTAAAACTCAAATTCCTTGGTCACCACCTACTGAAGGAACACTTAAATGGAACACCGGATGGTTCCGCCAAAGGCTCGCCAGGTTCAGCTGCCATTGGAGGCGTCCTTAGAGATTTCAAAGGCAATTTTATATGTATCTTCTCATGCAATGCTGGTACTGAATCCGCCAACACAGCTGAACTTTTAGCTCTCATCAAAGCAATGACAATCACCAAATAAAGACTCAATCCATCCAATATCGACATCATGTTTGAATTGGACTCCTCTACGGTAGTCTCTTGGGTCCTCAACCCTCAATTGGGTCCATGGCATCTCAACTCTCTCCTTAACAAGAAGAGCAATCTATCAAGTGCTTTCCCAAAAGCCATTTTTTCACACTCTGTAAGAAGCACCAATTTTGTTGCTGATGAATTCGCCAAATTAGGTGTCTCCAGAGACAATGACCTTGTAGTGTGGCCTTAATTTCTACTTGTAACTTTCACTTGTATTGAACTTCACAGTTTCGTATCAATAAAATTCGTTTGGCTTTTCAAAAAAAATAACCAGCAGTAGTGGAGTCGTCATTTAAAGGCAAAAGGGTGAATTGGAAAAACAAAAGGGGGAAAAGAAGGGAAAGGAGGAAACAAAGTTTAAAACCAATTCATCATAATAATGTCTACCAAAAATAGAACTGAAGCCCTCATAATTCTTATAGGCATCATAGGCAAAGCCAAACACTTCTCAAGCCAGTAGATGAACAAAAATTACTAGGGCCGAGTAAACAAATAAGGACACTTCAAAACCTTAAATAACATGTGGGATAAAACAGTGGTTCTAAAACTAGGTCAAAATGCACACTTGCTCGAGTTCACAAAGAACATGATGAAGAAGAACAAGCAACCATTTCATGCTTGGTGCTTCCTGATCAAATCCAAGTTACATTTCTAATTATCTTCCAACTTCTTACTTGACATTCAATTAGGATCTACCAATTTTTGTTAACAACAAATTATGAAAACACATATAGGTTAAATAGCTTAGAAATACAAAAGTAATTTCACAAGTGATATGCATAATATACAAAAAAACTCTTTTATGAAATGGTAGCTTTACTAAATAAACAACCAAATAATCCACTAGGCTGAAAATGAGAAAACAGTGGAGATAATAATATCACCTCGGCCAAAACCAAATATATGAAGTAGTAAGAAGAGAAGCAACTCCATTAGGCATGCCTGAGCTTCACATCTAATGCCAGCAATGAATCAGTAAACAGGTTCACACCAAAGTAGTCAAACACTGAATAAAAGAAGTGACCCCAGACATGAGTCGAAGGACATGGACATGCAAGATTCACGCTTACACACTTGGAAACTTGAAATTAACATTTTTGCTTGTCATCAGAACCTTAGAGGGTAGAATAGTAGCCAGAGCGTTGTCTATTGGATAGCTAACAAAACTCAAGCATTTGGGCTCATGGTCAATCAGTTCATTACTTCAGCCTACTGAGACTGCTTTTTAGCAAAAAACTTTAAGCATACGTGACAAAAAAAATTAGGGGCAAGCTAGTCTATAGAACCTCTAACAAGGAAAGAAAAGTTTGTGTAGAAACATTAGTACTAACTAACAACTTCAAATCCATTGAGATGCAAAACCAAATGACATTGCGTGATAGCATATTGGAATTGGTTATAGCAATAAGGAGACCCATCAGGCTGCTTCCATCCTCAATTTTAAATCTGAGTCTTTCCCCTTCATCTATCTCGGACTTCCACTTGGAGCTAGCCCCCGCCGTCTAGCCACCTGGAAACCTGCATTGCAAGAATTAAAAAGAAGCTCAAATCTTGGAAAGGGAAACTGTTGTCCATGGCCGGCCGTATTACTCTTATAAAAGCTGCCCTTTCAAATGTTCCCGTGTATTATCTATCCATGTTCAAAATCCCAAAAGGTGTTGCTTTGAAGATCGAAAAATTGTTCAGGAAATTCTTGTGGGCTGGGGATGTCGATAGTAAGAAACTAAGCTTAATGAAATGGAGCTTGGTTATTCAACCAAAATCTCTTGGTGGTCTCGGAATCCCCTCATTAAATTTCAAAAAATCATGGTCTTCTTTTCAAATGGCTTTGGAGATTTCAAGTGGACCCTGACTCAACTTGGGCTACCATTGTCAAATCCAAATATGCTTACTCTGCAACAATTTGGTCTGCTCCCGGGAAGGTCTCAAATATGTCAGATATATGGAAGAGCATTCATTTCTCGCAAAACCTTCATGGAGATGAACTGAGTATTCTGAAAAATATCGACTTCAACGTGGGAAATGGAAATAGAATCAGGTTTTGGAAAGACCCTTGGCTCCTGGATTCTCCACTTTGCTTGGTATTTCCTAAACTCTTCAGCCTTTCTATGCTCAAAGATGCTTTTGTTGCCAATATGGGTTCTGGTCTTCATCAAAATGGGTGTGGCAATTTGTTTGGAGGAGAGATTTAAGAGAATGGGAACTAGCTGACCGAGATGAACTCTTACTGAAACTTGATGCTGTTGCTCTTTGTGCAAACAAACAAGACAATATCATTTAGAAACCTAGCAAATTAGGAGACTTCTCAGTTAAATCTTTCACTTCAGCCCTCCAACCAATCCTTAACCATCCCTCCCAGCCCCTCCTTCTTCGTGTTAGGCTCGGCTATGCCCCACCAAAAGTAGAGCTCCTAATATGGCTTGCTTTCCAAGAGAGAGTCCCCACTAAACACCTTCTTGCCTCAAGACATATCATTGACCAAGATCAATCCCTTTGTCCATTATGTTCCTCACATCCTGAGACTTCCCTACACCTTTTTCTCCATTGCAGAAAAACATGGATTCTTTGGTCTGAAACCCTTAACTGGTGGGGTTCATGTTGGGTTTGTCCTCCTTCTATTCATGATCTATTCACTGAGTGGTCCTCTAGTGCCCAAGGTAAAACTGCAAAATCTCTATGGATGATGGTCTTTTATGCTTCGATATGGTCTATCTGGCTTGCCAGGAACAAACTTGTCTTTGAATCAATCTCTTTCGACCATAAAAGCATCTTTTACACTATTCTTTTTAGAGTCGCCTTGTGGGCTAAAGCATAATTTCCCCCTTTTCCCTACTCAAGTGATGACCTTATCCAAAGCACTTGCTCTCTTAAAATCTGGTCTTCCAAGGAAAAAAATCGGCAAGACTCCAATTGGTCTCCTCCACCCTCTGGAACTTTGAAATGGAACACCGATGGCTCTGTGAAAGGCTGCCCTGGCCCTGCTGGAATTGGGGGTGTCCTACGGGACCACCATGGCAAATTCATATGCCTCTTCTCATGTAATGTTGGTTCATAAAATGCCCCCACTGCGGAACTTCTTGCTTTGATAAAAGCCCTTGAGATCTCTAAGGAGAGACTTGATATCATTGAATCAACCGTCATATGTGAGCTGGATTCCACGGTAGTAGTCTTATGGGCTTCAAATCCAGAAAAAGGTCCTTGGCACCTAAATATGCTCTTCAACAAACTCATCACTATGTCCAAGGAATTCCAAAATTTGACTTTTGTCCACTCTCCAAGAAGCACCAACTCCTCTGTTGATTCTTTGGCCAAGCTTGGATCTTCAAGACTTTCAGATTTCATTGCATGGATCTAAATTGTAGTTCATCATTCTGTGTATCGCTTTTTCCCCTTGTACTCTCCTGGTCACTTCTGTATCTCTTGCTTACAAACATTAATAAAATCTGATCTGTTCTACCAAAAAAAAAAACATTGGGTCATAACAGCAAGTATGCAACAAGGACACTAAAGCAGAGGGCAAAAAGATTGACTAGAAGATATTAGCAAAGTGGCATTTACCAATCAAAGTAGAAAGAAAAACAAAAAAAGTAGAAGAAGGTCTACTATAGAATTCAAGCTAAGAGAACGAGACAGAAGAGTGCCGCTGCACAATCCATAATAGAGTTATATGCTAACAAACATTGAAATGGAGACTTCAAAGCCACTTGCTTAACCACTCAATCCACCTTTAACAACATCCAAGTTCACTTTTCAAAAGATCCATCATAAATTTCTTCATCATCAGGTGAAAGAAAATCAAGACTGACATACACATTATGGATTTTAGGAGTTCCTCTGAGTAAATAACTCTTTACTGCTGCAGGCACCCTGAGGCGACGAACCTCAGGATTCACCAATAATTTCAACGACTTTAACTTAGCGAAGGGAGACGTTTGATGCTTCAGCAAACCAGCTTTGTTCATAGCCTAAGCACACAAAGAATCAAAGCTTCAAGAAAGTTAGAGGCTAACCCAACACCATAAAAAGATGAGAAACTACGTTATGAAGCTAAAATACAGAGCTTTTTCAAATTCAAGACACCATGAGGACTAAAAGCAGAAGATGTATGTTCCCTTTATAGCATACCTGAATTTGAATAGTGCTTAGCTTGAGAAACTCAACATTGCAAATCCCGTGCAAGAGCTCTTAGTACATTTCATCAGAATGATATATTCGATATTGATGCAATTCTGCTCGTCTTAAGTTAGGGAGATGAAACCCAGAGAATTCACTGATCGATTCCGTGTATTGAGCGGAATCCCGGTACCTTAAGGCTATGTTTGGTACATAAGGAATGGGAATGAGAATAGGAATCAGAATCCTATTTCATTATATTTCATTTTGTTTCACCATAAACAACATCGCTCTAGAATTTATGTCTTAGATTATTGTCATTCTACTACTTATGTCTTAGATTATTGCCAACCAAATAACAAAATTATTCAAATTCCGTTTGTATTCCAATTCCAAGTGATAACAAACAACAAAATGATTAGGATTCCATTTCTATTCCAATTCCAAGTGATACCAAACATTGCCTAAAAACTCAAGCTTTGGCGCAGAAAGTTTGACTCCGTCGAAGACAAGGTCAATGAGGCTTAATTTGATGAGATTGGGAAAAGTCACCGAAACTGTTGGAATGTAAGTGTGAGTAGTGAATCCCACATCGGAGAGAAAGAGGCCAAGTGAGTAACATATAAGTGAAGTGGACCCATGTACCCAATACCTTGAGGTTTTGGGTTACAGAGTGGTGTCCTGGTCACGTGTATGGAACTCACTTGGGCCTCGCGTATTGTCTCCCCGGTTTTCGGCCGACTCCCGGTTCTCAACACGTGGTAGCGGAGCCGATGGTTTGGCTGGGACGGAATGGTTTGCAACATGGTGATGCTCCCGTGGATGCTGCCCCCACGTGGAACGAAGAGCGGTTGGGCTCTTGGACCAAGCTCGGTTGGAGTTGTAAGGCATGGCTCCGGATAAGAGTGGTTTCGGCAGGCGCATGCTTCTAAGTGGCTTTGCTTCCCCGGCCTAAGTGAAGTTATAAGTCCTGGCTCCCGATGGAATGAGCTCTTGGAGCATCGACAGACGCGTGCTCCTGGAACGGGCTTGATGGCAGAGCGGGCTCTTGGTGATGTTGCGAAAAGTTTTCGAATTGAAGGGGGAGTAGGCCAGTGGTCCGATATGGAAGAGTCTCACACTTGAGGGGGAGATTGTTGGAATATAAGTGTGAGTAGTGAATCCCACATCGGAGAGAAAGAGGCCAAGTGAGTAACATATAAGTGAAGTGGACCCATGTACCCAATATGTAACGCCCCGAATTTTCATAATTTGATTTTTCGGAATTTTCTAAATTTTGGTTCCAATTTTACCCTTGAGGTATTTCCGGGTTTTTGGTTACGAGAATAAATTATTTTCCCTGGAAATGATGTCTTTAGGTTGGTATTATAAGGGGTTTGAGTTTCGTCGGGAACGGGGACTTGTTTCGGGGTGAAACGGGGTTTTAACGTAGTTGAAATTAAAACTACGTCGTTTTGATAAAAGGAAAGAAAAAAAAAAATATATTGACCGGCGAGGGTTGACCGCACCTCAGTCCGAAACGACGTCGTTTCGGGACTGAGCCGGCCAAACCCTAAATACTCTTCTTTTCCCTACTTTTCCTACTCCCCTCTTTTCTTTTCTTTTTTCTCTTCTTCTCTACACCTGACGGCCGCCTACCCTTTCCCTTCTCTTCTCCCTTCTTTCGTCCTTCTCCTCCCTTCCCTCTCTCGTTTCCCTCTCTTCTT
>JAKUCV010007267.1:10955-32770 GCA_028386065.3 Turnera subulata
TCTTGAAGTGAGGTATCTTCAAGCAAGTGTGTAGGATTCTTGTGATTAGAATTCCTAGGCTGTAAACGGTTTGTTAAGCACCCGGAAGCTTAACGGTAGATAGTGAACTCTTCAAGTGAACCTTGAAGGACTGGATTAGCCACAAATTAGTTGTGTGTGAACCAGTATAAAAATCTCTTGTGTCCTTCTTTCAATTCCGAATTTTATTTCCTGCAA
Organism: Turnera subulata; assembly: GCA_028386065.3. NCBI lineage: Eukaryota > Viridiplantae > Streptophyta > Magnoliopsida > Malpighiales > Passifloraceae > Turnera > Turnera subulata. Next base: position 11,172 of record JAKUCV010007267.1, read on the forward strand.
ATATTTTCAGTTTTAGGTCTAAAGCTATTCACCCCCCCTCTAGCTTAACCTTTCCGACCTTACAATTGGTAGCGGAGCCTAGCTCTCTGAAAGACTTCACCGTTTGAGAGAAATCTTCAATGGCCTCTTCAAGTAATCACGCAGGAATCTTCGAAGGACATTCAACCGTTCGTCCACCGTACTTTGATGGCACCAATTACAGCTACTGGAAGGAGAGGATGAGAATTTTCCTCCAATCCACCAACTATGCTCTTTGGCGAATCATGAAGATTGGTGAGCAAATTCCGATGAAGAAAGTTGGTGAAGTCCAAGTGCCAAAGACGGAGGAGGAGTACAACACTGCAGACATCATATTGGTTGAAAACAATGCCAAATCAATCAATATGCTTTATTGTGCAGTCAACCCCGACGATTATCGAAAAGTCTCTTGCTGCACAACAGCAAAAGAAATGTGGGATAAGCTGGAGGTCACCTACAAAGGAACTGATCAAGTTCGAGAGGCCAAAATCGACTCCCTCACTGCCGATTACGAACTCTTTCGAATGAAGGAGAATGAGGGAATTGAGGAGAAGTTCGACCGCTTCTCCAAAATCATAAATGAGCTTCATGCTCTCAAGAAGGTCTACTCCGACAAGGACTTGGTCAGAAAAGTTCTTCGAAGTCTCACTCCCGAATGGCGATCAAAGGCGGATGCCATCTATGAAAACATCGGCATCAACAACACAACGATTGATGGACTAAGAGGTAATCTTATAACCTATGAAACCACTATTCTTTAACCCTCCTTGCCTTCTATGCAGGAACCAAAGAAGAAGACAATAGCTCTCAAAGCTTCTACCTCCAAGACACAAGAACTCACTGAAACGGACTCTAGTGATGATGATCAAGAACTCGGACTAGTCATCCGCAAATTCCACAAATTCATGAAGAAGGAATTTGTAAAGAAAGGGAGGAAGATGTCCGGACCACCCAAATGCTATGGGTGTGGAGAGAGTGGGCATATCAAGCCCAAATGCCCCAAAGCAAAGGAGGGAAAGGAGAAGAAGTCCTACAAGAAGCAAAGGGCATACATATCATGGGGAGGCGAGTCCGGTGACAAATCATCCGATAGTGATGAAGAAGAAACGGCGAACCTATGTCTTATGGCAAGGGAAGAACCGGAAGAGGTAGGTACCACTTCTCAAAATGAAAATGTCTCAATTGAGGAACTACAAAATGCATTTGATGAGCTTTATGGTGAATTCATTTCTATTTCCAAAGTTAATAAGAGTTTAAGGAAACAAGTTATAACGTTGGAAAATGATATGGAAAATGTGTCTAATGAGAACAAAAATCTTAAGGAAGAAATTAAGACTGTAGACACACCTAAAGAATGTATATCATGTGGCTCCTTAAAAGAACAAAATGAAAAATTAGCATGTGAAAATATGAAGCTAAAGGATGAAAATAAGGTGCTAGGAAAGAAGAGTGTAGAGGAATGTTCATCATGCATACCTTTAAGGAAACAAGTTGAACAACTTGAAACAACCTTGAAGAAGTTTAATACTCCTCATAAAAATCTAAATTCTATGCTAGGTAATTTGCAATCTACTAGGCATGGAATAGGTTTTAGAAATGAACCTAAAAGACATAAGGTTGATTCAAATAAACCTAAGGTACAACCTAAGGTAAACAAAGTGAGTAATGTGCGTAAGTATAGGCAACATAGTAACTACTATCAACCTAGAAGGATGCATAACCCAAATGTCATTTGTCATTATTGCAATAGAATTGGACACATTGCTCCTGTTTGTTTCACTAGGCATAGGCATTGGGGTCAAGAAGAAGCTCATAGCCACTATGCACCTAACACTCAAGGACCCAAGAAGATTTGGGTACCTAAATCTCATTGATTTGATGTTGTAGGTATGCTTGAAGGCTTCAAGTGTACTTTGGTACCTTGATAGCGGATGCTCCAAGCACATGACCGGAGAAGCATCCAAATTTTTGCAAATAAGGCCATCAAATGGAGGAAACGTTGTCTTTGGAGATAACAACAAAGGAAGGATCATCGGCATTGGCTCGGTTGGCAAAGATGAGTCTTCTTCCATTGATAATGTTTTACTTATTAAAGGTCTTAAACACAATCTCTTAAGCATTAGTCAATTATGTGATAAGGGAAATCGTGTGATCTTTGATTCCAAGTCATGCACCGTAGACCGTCTTAGTGATAATAAGATCATTCTACAAGGTGAGAGAATTGACAATATTTATATGGTTAACTTAGAAGAGTCTTCATCAAAGTTCTCAAAATGTCTAATAAGCAAAGAAGATGATATTGTATCGGAAAACATCGATGTTGCTCAGACAAACATCGATGTTCTACTAGCCATTGGAGTAATAATTTAAAATTGCTGGCTAAAACATCGATGTTTTACCGTTATAGCAGACAACTTTTCAGCACCCACTATACTTTGTTTAAAGCTATTTTCTTGGGTGGATTTCAAACGGCTCCATGACTTTTCAGAGCTACATATTGAGTATTTTCAGCTATGTTTGATAACCAATCAACTCTCTATTCATTCATCATTCATTGCAAAACAATCATCAAGTTTAAGGGCCAATTCCTTTGAGATTATTGAGAGTTGCCTTATTAGTGCTTAATTGTAACTCATACCCACTCTTGAGAGAGCTTTTGTTTGAGTAATCTTTGTAGTGTTGTTCATACACTGAAAGGGAGGTTTGTTCCCTTGTAGCTACTCATAGGAAGAGTGATTTTCTTTCCTTGAGAGAAGTCTTGAAGTGAGGTATCGTCAAGCAAGTGTGTAGGATTCTTGTGATTAGAATTCCTAGGCTGTAAACGGTTTGTTAAGCACCCGGAAGCTTAACGGTAGATAGTGAACTTTTCAAGTGAACCTTGAAGGACTGGATTAGCCACAAATTAGTTGTGTGTGAACCAGTATAAAAATCTCTTGTGTCCTTCTTTCAATTCCGAATTTGATTTCCTGTAAATATTTTCAGTTTTAGGTCTAAAGCTATTCACCCCCCCTCTAGCTTAACCTTTCCGACCTTACAGGGAGCATTCTGACATAGAGAATTCTGGAACAGGCGAGGAAAACAGACACGAAGAGCTCCTAAAGGACACCAGACATTTGACCAGAAGCTGATGCATTTGCCATTACCGATCTTGATGGTAATTTTGTCTGCTAGGGGGACTGCAGTTAGGCTTTGAGTGCTGGAGGAAAGAAGGATGTTTTTCCAGGTTGGAGACGACTTCTTAAGGTTGAAAGATGGTTGGAGAGTAGTAGCAACAATTTTGCATTTACTCTTGATCAATTTGAAGCAATCAATATGATAGGAGTTGAGCTACTCCTAGTACCATTTGAAGAGTAAACTCTGATTTTTGGCAAGCAGAGATTCGATGCCGAGGCCACCAAAGGCTTTGGGCATTGCAATTTTTGTCCAAGCGACGAGACAAGTTTTGTTGTGGTCAGAGGGTCCGTTCCAAAAAAACTCTCTTTGTAACCTGACAATGCTTTTAGCCACAGAAATAGGAATTTTGAAAAGAGAGAGGAAGTATAAAGGAAGAGAAGAAAAGACTGACCAAATTAATGTTACCCTGCCCGCAATTGACAGGAATTTGGACTTCCAAGATTTCAACCTCTTCTTAATGTTGTCGATGATTGGATTCCAGCTGATAGCCTTGTGCATGGGAGCACCGAGAGGGAGGCCGAGATAGGTGAAAGGGAGGAAGTCGACCTTACAGTGTAGTTTTGAGGCAAGTGAGTGCACTATCTCTAAAGCAAGGTTGATGCCAACCAAAGCACTTTTGTGAAAATTTATACTTAATCCAAACAGTAATTCAAAACATCTGTGGACTCTTTTGAGGTTAAGAAGGGAGTCCGGGTCAGCTTTGGAGAAGATAAGAGTGTCATCTACGTATTGCAAGAGGGAAACAGGGATGCCATTGATGTCCATGCCGTGAATAATGCCTTTAGAGATAGCCACAGAAAACAAGGAGCTAAGGCCTTCAGCTACTATAATGAATAAGAAAGGTGATAGTGGGTCCCCCTGTTTGAGGCCTCGGCTCATGGGGAATTCTAGAGAAGGCGAATCGTTGATAAGGACAGAAAGCTTGGTAGTTTGGAGACAGGTGCTTATCCAAGTGATCCACCTCTGACCGAAACCCATAGCTTGGATGACCTGTAATAGGTAGTCCCAGGAGAATGAATAAAATGCTTTTCAGAATTCAATCTTCCAAATCACAGCCTTTTCTTATGATTTTTTGATATTGTGGACGACTTCTGATGCAAGCAGAGCACCATCTAGGCTATACCTGCCTTCCACGTAGGTAGATTGAGGGCCGTTGATTATGGATGGGAGTAGGGGCTTCAGGCGGAGCGACAGAATCTTAGAAATAATCTTGTAGAAACCCCCACTAGAGTAGTAGGCCTGTAGTTGTCGAAAGTCTCACTCTCTTTTTTCCTAGTTGCAAGGGTGATGTATGAACAATTCAAACCTTTTGGGAGAGAGCCTGTATTGAAGAAGTGTGAGATAATGTCGAACAGATCAGATTTGGATAAATCCCAACATTTTTTTTTTAAAACATGAAGTTCAAGCCATCGGGCCCTGGTGCCTTGTCACTGTCACATTCCCAGATGGCAGCTTTTATTTCATCAAGGGAGATAGGTTTTTCAAGGGAACTAGCAGCATGTGAGTCGAATTTTGGAAAGGGGATGGTTCCTATTGAAGGTCGATTTGGGATGGGTTCGGAATATAGCTAGGAGAAGAAAGAGGCAGCTTCTTGTTTGATTAAAGGAGGGTCCTTAATAAGACTTGCACCTATTAGGATGGAGGAGATTTTATTTCTGCGGCCTCTTGTGCATGCAGATAGATGAAAGAAGCGTGAGTTTCTACCTCCCAGTCTAAGCCATCAGATGCGTGATTTCTGTCTCCAGGTGATTTCTTTTAGCTTAGAATTTTTGTGGAATTCATCTTTTAAGTTCAGAAGGTCGGCAGTTTCCTGAGGTAGGAGGGGTCTTGACTGAGCAATCAGCTCTAAGGATTCTATGTCCTTCTGCAATTGCAACACCAAGGAATCCGAATTCCCAAAGACAGTCCTATTCAAAAAAGACAGCACTTTCCTTAACAAACTCAATCTTTTTAGGAATTTAATTCTACCAGGTAACTGTTCTTTGATCTTGAACCAAATACATTTAATTGCACTCTCAAATTGGGGATGGAACCACCAAGCAGATAGAGCCCGAAAGGGCTTAAAACCCTAGTCCACGCGGTCTTGTGCTAAAATGAGTGGCCAGTGATCAGATGAGCTTCTGAAGCCGGTTTTGAGACTGATATTGGGGAAATGGGAAGCCCATTCTGATTCTTCTAGAGTCCTGTCTATCCTGCTTGCAGATATAGAGTTTGCCGAAGTGAAGCACCGGTCTGAGAGGTTAAATTCGAAAAGGTGGAGAGTGTTCATAAATGCTTGGAGAGCATTGCAGACATATCCCTGTCTATCCTACATACTGCTGTTTTCTGTAATACTAATTCTGTTGTTTTCTTCACTCTACATCGTTTATGCGCTACGTACTAATGTCTTCTGCTTAACAAGCAATCAAGAGGCTCTTAGCATCACAAAAAAAAGATGGAATTAAGGGACTTGCTGCTTTGGCTGCCGCTGGCCTAATGCCTTCATTGAAATAATACAGTCTTGTCGCAATCAAACGAACCAACCATACCCATACGGGCTTGCTCCATGAGGAAATTCATATTGTCAAGGACGATAACACCTCAACGCTTCAAGTTGACAGGTTTGAGTATTTTGTGTAGGTAAGGATAATTTATTTATTTAGTGGAGAATCCCATCAAATTCCAAACTACATAACTTACCATTCATGTATCGATACCCATTATTGGGAAAGAACAAGTCATGCCTCTTTGCATTTTATTCCTTTGGATTTGCATGCAAATCCCTGAGAGGTTTGGTTCCTTAATTATAATGAAGGCATAGTTGAAGCTTTTGAGTCTTGCACATATATATATCCTTGCTGGTTTAAAATTATGTACATATATATATATTCAGGGGTGCAGGAGGGGGTTTTGTAGGCGAGTTGCACCAAGGCGATTCTGGAGGAATGAAAACAGTGCCAAACAAGAATCTGCCTGCAGAGTGTTGATGGCTTGTAAGTCTCACATTGCGTAATTTTTTTTACAGTATCTGTGTTCTATAAAGCATTCCATGCTACCCAAATCACCATATTTTTGTAGTGAGAGCGTCTCCTTTGAGGAAAAAAACAAAAATCAATGTTGTCTCCAGAGCGGAAGCACAAAATCAGGATGAGGATGGGTTTGGATTAATGATTGGTAAAGACCATCACAGTGTCGGATCTGCCTCTTTGTGTCTCCACGATCTAAAGCCCATGTTTGTGGTGATATGCAGGTTGTCTTTGTTTTATCTTTAGTGGATTTTGCGGCTCACCCTCGTTTCTGCGCTACCTATGTCTTCTGCTAGCTGGGCCTACTGCATTCATTATATACAACCTTGTTGTTGGTAAATTAATTAATTAACTAACCAAACCCATAAGGATTTCTTTTGTTAATGGACTTCTCAAGACTTGCAAATTCAAAGGAATGTGCATCAATTCGTGCGTATAAGGTTTGCTCCATATCGCTGTACATATGAGCCTTTTGGGTTTTAAAAAAAAAAAAACTCCTCTTAAATTTTGTCAAACATAAAACTCGTCCAAAACTAAAAAAAAAAAGAAAGCTAGATTATAACATCTCAACATAACAATTGATAGCTAAAGAAAACATAACCATATGGATTTTATTCCTTTGGATTTGCAATTCCTGAGAGATTTGGTTCCTCAATTATCATGAAGGCATAATTAGGCTATACCAAAAGTGTAAAGCCAAGAATTTATCCCACATCGGCCGCTCATTTGGGAGAATCAATGTGATCACTTACTCTACTGTGATTCTAGCTTGCTACGCGTACCACATTTCTTGGGTGGATTCTATATCTCCCTCTCCATACGCTATATACATTAATTGAGTATCTTTCAAAAGGGTTGTGGAATTTTTTCTTTTTTAGCCCGATAGAACCACAAACCCTTTTGAAAGATGAATTCAAGATAAGTTAATTATATATACAAATATGAAATGTAGCATTGAACATCCTTGCTGGTTTAAAATTAAGTCTACTTTTGATCAGTAGTTCAATTGTTGGTTATAGAAATATTCTATTTTATTTATTTGTTATGGATATTGCTTTGGCTTAGTTAAAATATCTTTGTATATATACTCGGGAGCGCAAAGATGGAGTTTTGTATGCGAGTTGCCACCAGAGCCATTCTGGAGGGAATAAAAAAAGAGCCAAACAAGAATCTAGTGTTGTGTCCAATAGCAATAAATTGCCTTCTGAATTTGTTGGCCTCAGGGTGTAAGGGAAAAACTCTGCAACAGTTGCTCCACTTTCTTGGGTCCTAAGACAATGCTGTTCTCCACGCAATGGTGTCCCAATTGGTAGCTCTTGCAACGGAAAATAATCATGAAGATCCGAGAAGCCCTGAACCACCAGTGATCTCCTCGCCAAATGAGAGTCCTGATTACCCTGATCATAATACCACCACTCCTGATGATGAAAAAGAAGAAGAACCTGAAAACATAAAAATGCGATATACTGAGCGAGACATTGCTGATGAGGAGGAGGAATATAATTCAGCAGATTCTCTAACTTATTCTGCTTCCTCTCGACCCTTTGGCGGCTTAACGCCTTGTAAAAATTTGGATGGTCCGCCAAAAGGGCCACTCGTATCATTTGTTAATGGGATTTGGGTTGATAGCCGCTACCCAACGAAGCCTTCATTTCAAAAGATAGCAAATGATGTCTTGAAAGCAAAAGCCAAAACAGGAGACTTCCTAATTCAGGTGTTATTCTTTTTATTCGAGACCTCACCCCTCTTGCTTTGCTTGAACCTATTTTCTTGGTCTAATTTATATATTTTGAGGACCACAATCTTATAAGAAATACTTATTATATTTATTATAGGGGGAAGAAGCTAGTAAGGAGGTGAACTTATAGCCAGAAAGGGAAACCAATGGGCTAATTCGGGATCTATTCCAACCTAACATGTTTGAGAAGGAGGTGTTGGGGCAGTGGTCCTCAGCATGTTGTGGCCCCTTAATTCACGACCCGGGTTCGAACCGGGAGAAACATGAGGTATGGAAAAGGATTAACGCAAGGGACAACGCCGTTGTCTTCTTACGCAACCCACTCGGCATGACCTACAGAACAAATTTAAAAACGACGTCGCCTGCTACAGAAGACAGCTATGGCGACGAAATTCACAAGCACCGCACTGTTCCTTCGATTGGGCACTACCATCCATAACCTGCAATAATCCAGCCTCAAGCCGGTAAGGGCAGTGACAAAAATGCCGCTTTCAACCCCCTGCCGGCGTTTGCAACACAAACTGAGCAACCATCCTTCTAGCTATGGCACCTGCAGACAATCTCAACACAACCACAAGCCAACCACAACGAGAAACTAGACATATACGAAGTCGTCAACCACACTAACTACTAGTCTCGGATGGGCATATTCCATGGGTCTTCTTTGTTTTGGATTCATTTTGTGGATAATACCACAAACACCATTGCACGAATATTAAATAATAAAGTATAACATAAATTAATTTTTCTGAGGAAAAATATAAATTAAATTTTGATTATAAAAAATAATTAAATTTAGATTAATAATAAAGCATACCAATAACAAAAATAATTTACATTATATTTTATTATTTTAAAATTAGGCTATTTTGGGTTTTGCAATTCATATTATAATTTTGAGAAATTACAAAATAAAATTGCAATTTGGGTTATGGGCCATTCGGGTGGGCGAAACCGATCGGATAGATTCTGGTTTGGTTTTGGGTTTTTGCTGACATGTCTGTCCCTCAAAAGCTGACGTGGCACCAGAAAACTTGCCACATCAGTAGCTCTCATCGGATTCTGCGAGGAGGACAAAAATAAGCTAATTAGGGTCAACACAAGGATGAAAATAAGCCAAAATTCAACACAAAGATGAATTCCAGCTTTCATGCTCAACACAGGGATGAAACAAGGCTTTAATCCGTATGGAAAATACACTGTTAGTAGTGGTCCCACACTTTGAGCTGGATGCTGAACCGTGTTGGAGAATTTTTATAATACAGATGAATTTATTTATGCCTTTTGCTATAAAAGGTGTCTGCTGGAGATGGGTTTGAAATAGAAAAGTTACATCCTTTTGTATTGTCTATTTTGAAAAAGATACAAATTCAATTTTGAATTAAATGGTGTAACTTTTGGTTAAAATATGTCTTTGGGAAAAGACACATGAAGCCTTATAAATAGGCTACTCATTTTCATTTCCAGAACATCAAAACAGAATCAGAAAATAGACGTACAAAAAGTTTACAACCTTCCTCTTTTCTCTCCATATTGTCTTAATCTTGTATTCTATAATTTAAGACAATAAAAATTCTCTTATATATCCTTTTCTTTTCGCTTCCACTAAATACAATATTTTGCATTCTTATATAGTATACTACTGCAGAGGTTATCATATAAGTTAGATATTCTATCAACACTTGGAAGGTGATCAAGGGGTCGTTGGTGTTAATGCAAAACATCTCCAACCAGGGGCTTCGTTGTATCTCCGAGGCAAATTTACAATACACCGTTGCATACCGACATCACCACATAGTGCAAGAAGCAGTGTAACAGTGCAGGAATAAGATTTTTGTTCCAACAATCTTAAGACAATATTTTTGTGACACCCCGGGATCAGTGAGGGCGAGAAGTGTACGCCGGTGCCGGGATGAGCATGGACAAAGAGCGGCTTCTGTCAGGCTTCTAGACGGAGGGTTAAGGGAATGAACCGATCCACACCGGAATAGGAGAGATCCTGAGACTGTGTCGGGATGGGGCTGCATAGTTGGGGCGATTTTGTAATTATACAGGTATGGGACTGTATAATTAAGAATAGCTCAAATAAAGTGATTTCGAGGTTGTACAGGTATGGGACTGTACGGTTGAGAATAGATTAAACAGTTTGATGGGTACTAACTATATCAACAAGGTGCACCTACTTTTTCGGTGCTCATTCTAAAAAAAAAACTCCAAAATTAAGCATGCTTGACTTGGAGCAATTCTAGGATGGCTGACCTCCTGAGAAGTTTTCCCCGGAAACATACGAGTGAGGAGAAAGAATGTTGGAACGGTCCCGTGTTGGTCTGTAGTGACAGTCGACATGCCGAGGCGTTACAATTTTGCATCATGGAGAAGAACAAGGTGATCGTGCCAAAGGAGCCAAACTTTGCAAAATTAGAATGCTTTGATGATGGTTACTTTCGAAGATGGCAAAAGAAGATGTATTGTTTATTAGCTGCAATGGGAATATTATATGTTCTCGAGGAGCCTAGGCCAGAAGAAAAAGAGAATGAAACAAAGAAGGATGCTATCAAGCGGAACAAATGTGCTTCAACAAAGGACCAGTGGGAGTTGCTCGAATAGAAATACTTAAAAGAGGATGTTACAAGTAAGAAGTTCATTGTCTCCAATTTCAATAATTATCTCACGGTAGATAATAAATCTGTTATGGAGCAATTTCATGAAATTGAGCATATTCTTGGTACATTCAAGCATCATAATTAGAATGTGGATGAAGGCATTGTTGTAGCATCTATTATAGATAAGTTGTCACCTTCTTGGAAGGAATATAAGAAGCAGTTGAAGCACAAGAAAGAAGATATTAGTCTTCAGGCTCTTGGAAATGAACTCCGAATTGAGGAGAGCCTTCGTAAAGAAGAGGGTAAATCGCATATATAGGGTCCATACTATTTCAAAAGTATCGTTTGGGGGTCTGTGCTATTTCTTGTCCCTTTTACGGGTCTATACTCTTACTTTTTTTGTCTCTTTTAGGAGTCTCCGGCGGTCCACATCATCAACGGGACGGCCCGAGACCCCTAAAAGGAACGAAAAATAAGAGTACAGAGCCGTAAAAGGGACAAGAAATTGTACAGACCCCCAAACGACACTTTTGAAATAGTACGAACCCTATAACTTCTTGTCCGGAACTAATAACTCATTGTGACCCTTTTCTTTTTCTCGGTCATTTTCTCTAGGGACTAGTAAATTAGTTTTCTGCTATTTTTCCAAATTTCAAGAGGAGTGGAGACTGATATTGTCCTCTACATCATGTTAAAAAAAAAATTGAACCAAAATGAGTTCCGGACAAGAAGTTATGACCATTTTTCGAATTTACCGCACGAGTTTTATGCTAATTTTAAAATTTCGAGCTAAGTGTGGAGACTGATATTGTCCATTAGACCATATTAAAATAATAATGTGGAAAAAAATTTGAACCAAAACAAGTTCTGGAAAAGAAGTTATGGCCATTTTCGACTTTACGGTAGTTTCCATAGGGGTTAGTACACGAGTTTTCGCATATATAGGGTATGTACTATTTCAAAAGTATCATTTGAGGGTCTGTACTATTTCTTGTCCTTTTCACAGGTATGTACTCTTATTTTTCGTTCTTTTTAGGGGGTTTCGGGCAGCCCCGCTGATGATGTGGACTGCCCGAGACCCATAAAAAGAACGAAAAATAAGTGTATAGATCGTAAAAGAGACAAAAAATAGTACAGACCTCCAAAAGATACTTTTGAAATAGTACGAACCCTATATGTGCGATTTACCCTAAAGAAGAAGAAGATAAAGAGCAAGATTATCAAGCGTCAAAACTGCACTTGGTGGAGGATGGACAAGGAAGCAAGTCTAAAAAGCAAAAATTTAGTAGCTTCAAAGACAATAAGTCCATCAAGAAAAAGGTTGTGTGCTTCAATTGCAACAAGCCCTGACACTATAAGTCTGAATGTTGACTTCCCAAAAGGAAGAAAGTTCAAGGCAAGAATGATGCGCCATCAACTGATAAGTTTGTAGTCATGTTTTCTGAAATCAATATGGTACAGGATGATGGTGCTTGGTGGATAGATTCCGGAGCAACAAAACATGTCTGCAAGAAAAAAAAATTTCTTCAAAACCTTTGAGCCCCTAGAAGGCGGTTCGAGTTTATGCATAGGTAATGCCACTAAAACAACTATCAAAGGCAAAGAAAGTGTTGATCTTGAGTTCACCTCTGGAAAGACACTTACACTCACAGAAGTGTTCTATGAGCCTGAGATAAGGAAGAATCTTGTGTCCGGAAATATGTTGAACAATTTGGCTTCAAAATAGTTTTTGAGGCAGACAAGTTTATTCTATCCAATGGTGGTATCTTTGTTGGCAAGGGCTACATCTATGAGAATATGTTCAAGTTGAATATCAATAATAATAATAAGTATGTTACAGCTTATATTGTTGATTCTTTTTCCTTTTCCTTATAGCATAATCGGTTAGGACATGTCAATGTTAGGAGGATGCAAGACATGATGAAAATGGAAATAATTCCTAACATTAACAAAAGTGATCAACAATACAAAACATTCATGCTTTCTAAAATCACAAGACATCTATTTCCAAAAATTGAAAGAAGTACTAAAATTCTTTAATTTGTACATAGTGATGTTTGTGACATGCATAGTACTCCTACTATTGGTGGAAAAAGGTATTTTGTTACTTTCATTGGTAATTAATCTAGATTTTGCTATGTTTACTTGTTGCATTCTAAAGATGTAGCAATGGATAAATTTAGAGCATTTAAACTAGAGGTTGAATTGCATTGTGAATCACATGTCAAAAGATTAAGAACTGATAGAGGTGGTGAATACTATGATCCGGGTTTCTTTGATTCAACTGTGATAGTCTATGAAACAACAACTCCATATATACCACAACAAAATGGTGTTGCAGAATGCAAGAACCGTGTTCTGGTAGAGATGGCAAATGCCATGCTCTCTAATTCCGGTTTGGGATTAGGATTTTGGGGTGAGGCAATATTAACTGCCACTTACACATTGAATCAAGTTCCTAATAAAGATGAGCAAGATCACCTCATATGAGTTTTGGAACAAAAAACAACCAAATCTTAGTCATCTAAGAGTTTGGGGATGCAGAGCAATTGTGAGAGTTCCTGAGCCTAAGAAAAGGAAATTAGGCGAAAGAGAAATTGAATGCATATTCATAGGATATGCACATCATAGTAAGGCTTATAAGTTCATGGTTATAGAACCTAATGATACAATAATAATTAATACTGTTATTGAATCAAGGGATGCCTTATTTGATGAGACAAGATTCAATTCCATTCAAAAATCTATAACTTTTCTACTTGACATTCCAAATTCAAATACAAATAAAGACTTAAGTGATGCACTTGAGCAAAGAAGGAGCAAAAAAGTTAAAAGAACTACACAGTCATCGGACTTCTATTACCTAATTGAAGGTATAAAAGAATGTACTGGAAATCATGTGCCGTTTTGTTACAATCCAAGTTGAAATGGATTCTATAATGGGTAACAAAACTTGGAAATTAGTAGACCTACTACCAGGCTCCAAACCGATTGGATGCAAATTGAATTTCAAAAGGAAAATGAAGGTTGATGGAACTATTGATAAGTGCAAAACCAGGTTGGTGGCGAAATGATTTACTCAGAAAGAAGGTATAGATTATTTTGATATCTATTCGCCAGTAGCAAGAATTGCTACAATAAGATTATTGATTGCACTTGCATCAATACATAACCTAGTGGTGGTCTTCTGTGGAGCAGTGCTTAACCCTCTTAACTAGGCTTCAAATTTGCTTTGTGCTGGGTTCATTTATTGGGGAGAACAACTGATGAAATTATAGTCTTTTGTTAAATTATTAAAAAGGCTGTAGTTTTTGGATTATAATACTTAGGCTTAGTATCAAAAAGGCAAAAAGGCTTTTTATGTCCCTTTAGTTTTCTATTTTTGTCGTTTTTGTCCCTGTGCAATGAAAATCATCGTTCTTGTCCCTAAAGTTTGGTGAAACCGGGTACTGTTGTACAATTTACCAGCAGTCACCGCTTTGCCTCCAGGGATTGACACGTGGCAAATAGGGGGCCATCGGATGCCAAATTTTTTATTATTTTTTAAAAATTTCAATTTTTATTAATTTTAAAAGATTTTTTTAATTCAATTTTTTTAATCTAAAAACCCTAACCCTCTCTTTTCTTCTTGCTTTCCTTCCCTTTCTCTTCTACTTTCTTCTTTCCCATTTTCTCGTTGCCACTACAAATCTCTCCCTCTATTTCCTTTTCCTTTCTTCTCTTTTCTTTTCTCTTATTCTCCTTCTCTTCCTCGATCTCTTCCTCCCTCTGCAGCGAACCGCCGCCACGCCCTCACCTCGCTCCTCGCTACCTCTATTTCCAGTTGAAGGGAGCATCGTGGGGAGGTTTTAGAGATCTGATGCGCATTGTCCTAAAATATTATGTGACTGTCCTGGTGGAACCCAGCAACCGGAACCTCCACATATCTAGCTCCAAGTCGTCGAGCGATGAAAATTCAAGGTACCCATTTGGCCTAATCACGATTTTGGTGACCCCAGGTGGATTTCAACGGTGTGGGCCCTGACCTCGCCGATGGTGTCGGCGATGCCGTATTAGTGCAATGCCCAAAAGCCAATCATTGGATGAATGTATTTAAGTCATGTATTTTGATTTAGGTTTTATTTCAATAAATATGTTTATCTATGATAAATGCTTGCACATATTTATAACCTAAGAATATCTTATATTCTTGAATTGTCCCTAGTCGATTATTATTATGGATAGGTTGAAATAATAAATAAAAACTAGCATATTTTGAGAATCATATGAGATATGAGTTCTACATACGGGTACAAGTTAGAGAACTTGTGGACTGGACTGACCCGACATAAGAACACTGCATGGACTCATGTTGTCATTAGTGATTCTTATATGTATTGTCCTTAGACCTGAGATCATCAAGGTTCCCAACACATGAGTCATATACTTTGATATTACTCTTGGTCATTCGTGATTGAGTGGACCTAAAAGTAATCATTGGGTATATCATATAATGTGTAGTGGGTTTTGTATGATCAAGATGGAATTCGTCCAATCCGTATAACGGGAATATTATCAGTTGGGCCCCTTGATAGAGTTGAACTGTAAATGCATGGCCATGCTCGGATTAAGTGATATGGGGATATCATTTGTATCTGTTTTACGCAGTTAACTCGGGGATCAAGAAACCTTAGATTAAACATATACGAGAATGACATATTCCATGTCTCGTGTTTGATCTTGATATAATGGGACGAAAGGATAATGACATTTTTCGAGGCATAATGAATCAGTACTGATCTTGTCGTTTGGGTAGCAATGTTGTTAGTATTATGCCCAAAATCCAATCAATGGATGATTGTAGTCATGTATATACATTGAGGTTATTCCAATAAATATGATTATGAGATAATCGCTTGCACATATTTATAACCCTAGAATACTTTGTATTCTTAAAATGTCCCTTGTCGATTATTATTATGGATGGGTTGTAATGATAAATTAAGACTAGCATATGTTGAGAATTTATATGTGATATGAATTCTACATACGGGTACAAGTTAGAGAACTTGTGGACTTGACCGACCCACATAAGAACGCTACATGGAACGTTATATATTTTTCGATAGCGGTACTTATATGTATTGTCCTTAGACCTGAGATCATCAAGGTTCCCAACATATGAGTCATATACTTTGATCTTATTCCTAGTCATCCGTAACTAGGTGGACTTAAGGATAATCATTGGGTATATGATAAATGTGTAGTGGGTTTTGATTGATCAAGAAGGGATTCGTACGACCCATATAACGGGTATATTATCAGATGGGCCTCTTGATAGAGTTGAACTGTAAATGCATGGCCATGCTCGGATTATATGATATGGTGATATCATTAGGATCCGTTTTACACAGTTAACTCGGGGATCAAGAAACTAAGACTAAACATATACGAGAATGACGTTTCCACGTCTCGGTTTAATCTTGATAATGGGACGAAAGGACGATGACATGTTCTGAGGCATATAGAATCAGTACTGATCTTGTCGTTCAGGTAGCAATGATGTGTTGGTAGACGCCGCTCTTTGGTTATAATTGTAAAATGAGATTTTTCAATTATTTCCGGACGTTACAAGTGCCTACAGGGTCACACACAAAGAACCGTTGATTCGAGCAGGTGGTTGAACCGTGGTTGGACCACAGTTCGACCAGGTGTGGTTGGACCATAGTTGGACCGTGGTTGGACCAGGGTTGTTTTGGGCTAGTTTGATTCAATAATTGTCAGAATTATTGAGCCAAACCTGATTGTTTGTGATGTGTAATCCCATTAGTGCTTAGTGGTAGACAAGATAATGGGTATCTTAATCATGATGGGCCATTATGTTGGCCTTTACCATAAGCACTAATTGAGTGGCATAATTAGATTATGCTTGGGGTTTTTGGCTGATTGCATTCTGGTTTTTGAGAGCCTTGAGAGCGTTTTTCAGACCAGCAAGAACACACACAAACACTTACACATTCTTTGAGAAAGAAAGTTACACCACACAACTCCTAGAAATCCGTAGCTAGCACCACGGTTCGGGAGTGCTCGGGGGTTGGAGATCGTGAGATGATTCTGTCCTGTGATTGACGGTTCGTGTGGATACCGTAGAGAAGCAAGATATTCTTCTTGCTCTAGCTGATTCGGTTCTTCAGTTAGGTGAAAGATCCTAACCGTTTCAGGTATGTTCATTTTGTTGTTCGATTTAGTTGCTTCACTTGGATCCTCCAAGGTTTCCGGGTTTTTCCCCTGCTCTTGATTGTCAAGTTTGCATGCCCGGTTACTTACAAATGTGTGTTGCTAGACACCGCTCATTGTTTATAGTTGTAAATGAGAGTTTACAATTATTGCTAAACCTCACAAGTGCCTATAGGGTCACACACTTAGAACTGTTGATTCGAGCTAGTGGTTAGACCATGGTTGGACCATGATTCGACCTGGATATTGAGCTAGTAGTTAGACCATGGTTGGACCATAATTCAACCGGGTTGTTTTGGGCTGATTTGGTTCATTAATTGCCAGATTTTTGAACCAGAATTATTGCCCAAGATGAAGTGTAATCCAATATATATGCTGATATATATGATAATGATTAGTGGAGACATAATCATGTATAGGATATATGACTAAAGTAAAGACACAATCATGAAAGTTAAATGCATGATTATGTTGGCCAATGTCCAAATAAACTATGCATTACATGTAAATGAGATGTGTGAGAGTTTGATCAGTTTTTCAGACTAAGCTCATAAACATTAGGAAGTGAAGAAACACATCAAAACACTCTTAGCTCTCAGAATTCTGAAACTAGCATTGCGGTTCGGGAGTGCTCGGGTTAGTGACCGTGTGACGGTTGCTAGCTGCCATCAACGGTTTGTGTGGATACTGTAGAGGAGTCGGATTTCTGTTCGGTTCTTGCTGATTTGGATCATTAGTTGAGTGAAAGAACTCGACCAATTCTAGGTATGAAATTTTTGTTATTCGGTTTACCCTGTTTCATATGGAGCCTCCATTAGTTCCGGATTTTTCTGCTGCATATATTGTCTCTTGTTTGCATACCCGGTTACTTACATGCCGGCGACGAATCGGAAGCAATCAGGGCCTTCCTTGTTGGACACGTCCGCTTCGGAGTGGAAGGGAAGCTCCAGAACCCAGCTGAATATGTGGTGCAACCACCTCAACTTCTTCTGGGACCCTTGTAGTAGTGGTGCAACCATCGTTGTAGTAGTGGATAATTATGTTGTTTCTTTTCTTGGGTAAAGAGTACACCTTCATGGTCGTCTTCCCCTCCTGGGTTTCTTGGACCTTTTTCTTCTCTCTATAGTTAAGAGAACTAGGAGGAAGAGAACAAGAAATGGAGAGAGACTTAGTTAAGATTAATGGGAGGAGGAGTGATGCAAACCAAGGCAAGCTTAGAGGTTGGAAGAATGATGCACGCCAAGGCGACCATGGAGGAAGCAGTGGCGACAAGCATTGGGATTGGATGTATTACAACAACCTCAAAGTTCTTCATCACAAGCTCACTTTCAGAATCAACATCAAGAATTGATCTCACAAGAAATTCAAGAAGAGATGGAGATCAAAGCCATGGACGAGAAGAACACGCGCAAATGTTCCTGGAGAGTGCAGTCTCGGAAATAATTTCATATCTCGAGATCTACTACTCGAATTTCTGCGATCTTGGATGCTCTCGAAAGATAAGACACAGTTCTACAACTTTGATGTTGAGCCCAGAAGCTGAATTTGATGCTTTCATTCTGTAAAATTCGCTTGAAGTTGATGGATAGATTCTGTCCAGAACTTCAGTTTGGGTTTATTTGGGCTTAAGTATTCTTAGTTGGATTATTTGGGTTAATATTATTTGTGAGTTTTAGTTTTATTTAGTTGGGTCATTAATAAGGCCAATTGTTGGGCCAAGACTGTATTTGCGTTGGGTTTTAATTTAGTTAATTAGGCCTAGTCCATTAGGTGATTGGATTTACAAATCCAACCCACTTAGGAGCTAGGATTACTATTCACGTGAATAGTAACCGCGTGAATAGTACCTGCGGGATTATTTTATGTTTAGGGTATTTAAACTATCTGTTCTATGTTATTAGGTATGACGATATGAAATAAGAAAAAGTTACTCTTTGAGAGTTTTTAAAGGTTTTGAGTGATTCAAACCACACAAGAGTGCTGATTCTCTTGTTCCTTGAGTGCTGATTCTCTATGATTATTCTAGGGATTCGAATTTACTGTTCAGGTTTCTAATCTGTATTTGTGATTCTAATTCCTTGCCAATTTTTCTGATCTCTTGCTGATTAGGGTTCAGGTAATTGGCGCCAACCACCGTGAGATTGTTGATTTCCTAATTCTTTCATGCTGATTTGGGATTTAGGGATTGGGAATTTCACAAGTTTGATTGAGGATTGAAAGGTCGGGACCACAAACCTGATTTGGGGATTTCTAGTGCTGACTCTAGGGATTGCCGTATCATCTTTTGGTAGCGGAGCTTGAGGTTTTTCAATCAATCATACCCTTTATTTGTTTCTGTTCTTTGTGTTTTTTATTTAATTCGTGGTCAGTTCTTATTTGTTCTTCAGTTTTCTGTATTTTATCCCCTCTGTGTTTACCCTAGTCGAATTCTGTCCATTTTTTTTAAAAAAAAAATGTCGAATTACTGTTCACAGTACTGTTCATCATTTTTACTATTCACGACAAAAAAATAAAAAAAAAAATTTCTGTGAGTGTGTGTACTGTCGACAGCAACTATATTAAAAAAAAAAAGAGAAATTGAATTGGTTCTAGGGTTTGAAGTAATTGGGATTTGCTGGAAGTGTTGTTCTATTCTTGGAAATGCACTTGTGGTGAATTTTTCTGCAGAAGATTGAAGACTGGCCGAATTGATTTGGTCAATTGTGAGTGAATTGAATGAGTTTTGGTTGAGTGGGAGTGTTTTTGATTGTTTGGGATTGTAGATTGTTGCTGGAAGTTTGGGAATTTTGCCTTGCAGGTTGTAGATTTGTCTGGAATTTAGTGCATTCTGCTGAATTTCGGTATCAGCTCATATACGAAATTTTCCTGCAGGCTCGGGCTTTTCTTCTTGTGTTTTTGTTTTGCCTTTTCTTGTGTTGAGTAATTGTTGTGTCATAGTTACTTGACTTACCAATAATCTATCACATACATACTCTTGTTCTTGTGTGTGATATTTCTTTTTTTTCTTGGAGTCTTAATTTGCCTCTAGTTCTTATTAGCCTATCTTTCTTTGTTTAGGAATTCTTTGTTTTCTTTAGAGTCATTTTACTAATTTGTTTGCTTGAATTTGCTTATTTAGATCCTGACTAATAATCTGAAGTTGAATCAGGAGAGGTAAAAGGCTGAGTGATTACATCAATTGCCAAGAGAGCATATACACGAGTGCAAACACTGTGAGGATTTGTTTTCTACTAACAAGCTTTTGCAGGTATAAACAACATGTCAAAGACCTCTAGTAGAGCTGAAGGAGAGCCAAATCTGGCTACACTAATGGGGATGATGAAAAGAATGGCTGCTCAGGATGAAGAGAACATGCGGGCATTCAATGCAACGATTGACCGCCAATCTAGGGATCTGAATACCCGATTCGAGAGGCAAGAGCAAGCACTGCAGGGGCTCTCCAATAGCATTAGAGTAGCACGTAGATGAGCTGGAGATGCAAAGCAAGCACAAGCTACTTATCCTAAAGCACATGATGCACCAGCAAGGGAAGAAGAATTTTATGATGAAGATGATTTTAATGAGTATGGAGAAGAAGCATGGTATCGTGAAAAGCCTAGAGAGAGAGGAGGACGCAATGCACCAGAAAGATACTATCCATAAGAATGTACAACGAAGGAGTATCTAGCTGAAAGTGGTGATACCTCTCATGAGCGCCTCACAAGAATGGACGAACCTCAACGAAGCAGCCTAGAGGCTTATCCTAATCTTAAAATACTACTAGAAGCTTGGGCAATACGTGAGGAAGAGAGGAAGCTGAGAGCCTTGCAAAAAGAGAGCTAGAGAGGAAGGAAAAAGAGGCTGAACAAGCCAAACTTAGTGAGCAAGAGAGGCAAGCCGAGGGTTTGGCAAAAGGAGAGCCAAAGTTGAGTGAGGAAAAGAGTGGAGACTTGAGTGGGAAAAGTGAGGGTAAAATTGCAATTTTTGAGAGAAAATCAGTGGGCCAAACGAAACAATTCTTAGTTGAAAACACGAGAGATGTGAGGGCTGTTTATGTGGAAAAGAAAAGCTTGTTTGTACTTTTGTACAAGGAGGCTTGGTTTAAAGCCAACATTCATCCTTGTATTTCTAGTTTTGTTGTTGTTTCTTTGCAGGATTTTAGGGATGTTTGCCCTAAAGTGTTGATGTTACATGGGGCAAAAAGATGATACGAAAATCCCTAGAGTCAGCACTAGAAATCCCCAAATCAGGTTTGTGGTCCCCACCTTTCAATCTGCAATCAAACTTGTGAAATTCCCAATCCCTAAATCCCCAAATCAGCATGAAAGAATTAGGAAATCAACAATCTCACGGTGGTTGGCGCCAATTACCTGAACCCTAATCAGCAAGAGATCAGAAAAATTAGCAAGGAATTAGAATCACAAATACAGATTAGAAACCTGAACAGTAAATTCGAATCCCTAGAATAATCCTAGAGAATCAGCACTCTTGTGTGGTTTGAATCACTCAAAACCTTTAAAAACTCTCAAAGAGTAACTTTTTCTTATTTCATATCGTCATACCTAATAACATAGAACAGATAGTTTAAGTACCCTAAACATAAAATAATCCCGCAGGTACTATTCACGCGGTTACTATTCACGTGAATAGTAATCCTAGCTCCTAAGTGTAAGTTTCCCTAGGCTATATGACATTCATACAAAAGCGGATATATGCAGCGGAAGACAAGGGAAACAACCAAGAACACATGTGAAGCTAGTAAACCGTATAACAATTTTTACTTACTTGTAGTGTTAGGATCTTTCACCTAAGCCGGAAACCGAATCAGTAAGAGCAAGAAGAAGACCTGCTCCTCTACGGTATCCA